>QYAH01000005.1:0-180399 GCA_003988945.1 Chaetoscypha palmicola | reverse complement strand
CAACTCAACTCAAACTACTTAATAAGTTGAGTTGAGTTGAGTTGAGTAGTATAGTACCTTGAGTTGAGTTGAGTTGAGTTGAGTAGTAAAAATTAGGTTGAGTAGTTTGAGTAGTTTAAGTAGTACTATAAATAGTATATTATATTAATAATTAAATATATATTTACTAAGTGAGAGTTTTTATTACTAAGTAATCTCTATTACTAAGCGAGCCTACTAGATCCGAGCGATCTGATTAGCTTAAAATGACGTATGTGGCGCTACTTAAACTACTCAACTCAACCTAATCTACTTAATGAGTTGAGTTGAGTTGAGTTGAGTTGAGTTGAGTTGAGTTGAGTTGAGTAGCACCCACTACTCAACTCAACTCAACTCATTTAATATACTGCTTGCTAGGTTGGATGCGTCTAACTTTACATGTCTGTTCGTCAATAGCTCTCTTTATACATCGTAAGTATGTTATCTATATCTAGAAAGACACTTTGTATATTCCTCAGAGGATTAAATCTTCCAGTCCAACATTCGCTTTGGAATGCCTCTTCTCTAACACACGTAAACTTCTACTAAGAGCCAAAACTGTTTATTTCTAATTCACAAAATACAACGCCACGTACTTATACTCCGCTATACACCTACCTCTTCCTTCCTTAGTACAATCTTGCTGTCAGTGCACAATTATCCCCAAACACGGACTTTCCACGAATACGCGAAGAGGTATGTCACTGGTCAGAGTGTACTGTACAATACACACAAACGCTTATACCCTCGAAAATTCAGGTTACCGACAAAAACACATTGTCAGGAATTAATCCATAGTCAATTCAATATGCGACAAACACCTGTTTGACTTAACTCCATTCACGGCACGGTCCTATTGCAATTTCGATGTTGTCGATAGTATATCCGCTCGCCTGTCATCTATCAGTATCGAGACAGATTTCGTGCACTAATAAGAGCTGGAAGGTATGAGAAATATAACGCTGCGAGACGTAGGGCTTTAAGTGGTCACCTAGAATATACTTAAGTACCTATAGAACGTGAAGAGCGTGGGTATAGACCATCTATCCCAAGTCTTTTAGGATGTACTAGGTAATGGACTTATGTAGGCTCGTCTAGGGCTTGTATTTCTCGTGATATACACTGTATACTAGTATATTAAGAAATTTGACTTGCTTTTATTTAAGTGCCGAGATTAAATTGAATCAAGTCTGCGAATTGTTAGATCCCATTTGATTAAATCAAAGAAGAAGATTAATTATTTAGCTGATTGGTTTGATTATTTAAGAACACTAGCAATCTATACAAGCAACTCAGATCTGCGGGAGGAACTAAGGATCCTTTCGTCTCAAAACATAGAATTGCGTAAGAAATTAGAAGTAAATCTCGCATCAACTCTACACTAAATCTAGTGTTTCCTAGTACAACCTTATAATCTGCCAGTACTCGAACACAAACAGCTTGAATATATTATTCACTACGTAGGACACCAGGAACTTATGCGCTACCTCTTACGTAGCTAGACTTCCCTCTTGCGCTATAATTAGCCCGTGTAATCTCATGTATTAGACTACTACGTAGCGTGAAAGGATTTTAGGTTGATGAGCTGACATGACTATATTAGTAGAAGGTTAAATGATATAGCGAGATGTCAGAGGTTGGAGGATAGATGTTGTTAGGACTTAGAGTTGTGTTTAAGTTGGGAACTCGTAAGGTGGTAATCCATGATGCATTCATGGTCCCTCGCTGATGATCTCTTCGTTGAGTTTAAAGACGAATACAAACGTCGACTCATAAATCAATTCCTATATCAGCCATCGAGCCTCTTTAATCCAACACTCATCTCACGGGAATGATATCACAAATGCCATAGTATCAAAATCTACTACTCCCATTCGCTATACTCGGAGATAAAAAGGCATCTCAAATAAAACACTAGCTACGTATGAAGTACTGTCTTGATCCCACATCATTAGATTGAACCTCGCAATCCAAAATAACCCCACTTCCAGTCCGAAAAATAGTCGAAGCAATCGCGCAGCCCACAACATCCCTTCCCATCCACTCGGTTGGAAATCCATCTGCAGACCTCAACGGGCGAATGAGCATTCTCTACCAAAAACACATGCGAAGTGCGTGAAGTGTAAGCAGCCGAAATATATCAGCGATAGAAATTAAGAATGCTGATGGCGGGAGCAGACTACCGAGGCACCTTCACGGCGGGAAAAGCTGTTTTTGCATCGTTTTGTGGAATGCAAAATGGAGGGTAGAATCAAAGAACTTTGTTGCGAGATGGGGTTTGCGGAGATAGTGGTTCGGAAGTGGTAGTATAACGCGCTGCTTGGGAGAGAAATGCGTGGCGTATTGTTGAGGTCTGCGTTGGATGTGTAGATGGTTGTTGGGGTGGCGTGAAGATGAGATGGAAGTACATTGATGGGCTTGTATACATGCGAGAGGATGAAAGGTGGTGAAGGGTAAGACTATATTGTAATTGATACGGTTTTCGTCGTTAAGCTAAGTACGTTGCTCTAATGTTTTGATATTGAGAAACCCTCGCTTAAAAATGACGTCTATTCAACGCTTTCTAATTGATCTTGCGATGGCGTATATGAATTCCAAAACTAGTCTACTATCTACACGTTTCCTCCAAATAAATAATAAGACATTCTACATTCAAGTAAATCCCACCTTAATCTCCCACCCCAAACCTTCAATCTCCAACCCCATCCCATCCTACACCTCCCTCCCAACCTCCCTAATCCCCCTAACAAGCCCCTCAACAGTCTCCCGTCTCGTCTGCACATTAACCACAACCCGAAACATACTCCCCCTCTCCCCCGGCGCATAATCAACCATAAACCCCCGTCCCACAAGCCGCTCCACAATCCCCCTCGTCCGCACACTCTCATCCCCGCTCCCTCCCTCGGGGGTATAATAAAAGCAAACCTGCAAACAAGGCGGCAGATCCTCCGAAACCAGCACAAAATCAGAATCAGATTTAAGCAAGGAAACGAAATACTCGGTGACGTCGAAGGCGTGATCGATCATCGTCTCGAACCCGGATGCGCCGTAGTAGATCCACGCGAGGGCGAATTTCAACGAGTCGCCCCGCCGGCCGCATTGCAGTGTGAGGTCTGCGAGATCCCAGACCTCGTCGTCGTCCTGGGAGGAAGAGTGGAAGAGGTAGCCAGCGGGCAGCGTGTTGGCAGCGTGGAAGATACGCATATCTGGACCAAGGAGGAATGAGCACGTCATAGGTACACCTAGCATTTTATGCGGGTTAACAGCGATCGAATCCGCGAGATGGGAGCCCTGGAGTTTATACGCCTGCGCTGCGGAGAAGATGAGCGGACCGCCCCAGGAGGCGTCGACGTGGAGCCAGAGGTTATGCCGTTTGCAGATTGCAGAGATGGCGGGGAGGGCGTCGAAAGAGCCGAGGACTGTGGTGCCTGCTGTTGCGGATACGTAGAAGGGTGTTTTCCCATCGTTTTGGGCTTGCGTGATTAGGTCCTGGAGGGCGGACGGTAGCATACGACCTTGGGCGTCAACTGGGACGGGGATCACGGCGTTGGTGCCGAGTCCGCACATCTGGGCTGCTTTTTCGAGCGAGTAGTGGCCGTGGGCGGAGACGAAAATTGCAAAGTTGTGGGTGCCGTTTCCGTGGGTTTTGGTGGTTGGATAGAGGGTGTTGCGCGCGATTATCAGGGAGGTTGTGTTGGATGCTGAACCGCCTTGCGTGGAGATTCCGCCGGCGTGGGGGCCTAGGAAGCCGAATTTTTGGGCGAGGGCGAGGGTGGTGGTTTTTTCGATTGTGGTTAGAGCAGGGGAGACGGCGTAGACGTGGAGCTTTGAGGGTTAGTTTATGGATTGGTATGAATTGGAGGGTAAAGGAGTCTTACATTTGTGTTTAGGACTGCTAGTAATAATTCAGCGACCACGCCGACCTATTAAGCCGTTAGCGAGCTATTTGCGTGAAGTTATTGTAGATAAAATATGAACATAGAGAGAAATTGGAAACAGATAATACTCGATACTCACAGCATTAGTACTAGCATATAACTTATCCAAAAACCCCTGATCCCACGTATTAACACTATACCTGAGCACCTTCTCCACAACCTCCAACAACCCCTCTTTCCCCTTCGCTTCAGCACCCAGTTCCAATCCCATCAATTTCATTAGTTTCTGAGGCGGGTGGTATTCTACTAATGCTGTTCGTGCCCCCCCGCCTGGAATAGCCATCCCATGACCTGTTGATTTTGTAGCAGCATCTTCGTCCGCGGCACGGATGAAGGGAATGATGAGTTTATGGATCTCTGTGAGAAGCTAAAGACTGTCAGTCATGTAAAGCTTTTGTGTAAATTCCCCTTTATTAATCTCAAACAAGGAAGAGAGAGGTTGCCCGCTTACATCATCCACCTCATCCGCTCTATTCAGCGGCTGTTCCACCACCTTGCCCTCAACCGAGTTCGTACCATTACACCCTCTAATCTCAGAAGACATAATTCCCTAGAAATCTCTAGCCAAAATACACTTACCAAAACAGTCTCTACACAATGTATAACCACCGACCCAAAATACCTTGAATGCTCAAGAGTGGAATCCCATCAAAGAAAAATGCATTAAGGTTCATGACGCTACCGCACGTGATATGCGCAATTTTTCTTTCTAGATCTCACCGATAACTTGCTCTAGCGTCAATATAGTACAGTGACTGAACCTACCTATAGAGCTTCAAGAGAAGACGTACGCCTTATTATTGCATGGTTCTAGAATGATGTCTAGGCTGCGTTGTAAGTTGTTTAGGAAGGATACTGGGTGTCCAAGATTGAGGTGAGTGGGAGGTCGCGACCACAAGCGCTCGTTTGTCTGCTGGCTTCGGATTACGAGCCGGCCGCAGAATGCGAGGAGGAATGGACTCCTTCCGAGGTCTTGTATCGTAAGTCATGTTTTACGAGGTGGAGGACGCTATGTTGGGGTTTGAGGAAGGGGGAAGAAGAGAAAAGGATGTACTGTACAGTACACGGGTTGACTTTGTAAATGCGTAGTAGGCGAGCGGTTGTGGATCGCTATCTGTCGCTTCAATTGGTGCTGTTGTGGGAGGTAGAGGCGAGGACTTCGTACGACTGGAATGGGTTCGAGGATGTGATCCGTGGATTGCTGTATTCTTATGGAAATGTAAGGAGATCGTGCTTCGATTTTCATCCAACGTTGTCTTGACTTTTTAGACCTTGAGTTCATAATAGCACAATTCATGACGATGATATGGTGAGGCAAGATTTAGTTCTTTGCCGCCTTGCTCACGAAAGCACGAGTAAGCCAATTGCTGAAGAGAATAACACATATCGGCATCAAAAAAGAAACAAAGAGGTTTCAATCTGTAAACTCCATCGATTCCTTCACTCTCAAGCCTCTCAGCTAATATCGAGTTGAGCTATTCCTAATTATATAAAGTTCCCACGCAAGAAGTTTGAGTTTCAATGTTTTATAAAGCCCAGTCCAGCAAGCAATTTCAATGTCCTCCTCTAGGTATGACTCCCTATTTCCATGATTTAATGTTTGTCGCGATGTTGGTGAAGAAGTGCATTTATTTGGTTGGCTTGGTGATGGCTAAGACGGGTGAGTTATGTGGTATGAGATGGCAAGGGGGATACATACGTTGGTTGACTTTGGTTGAGTCGAATGCGACGACTTCACCGGCTGCGTTGCTCATGGCTGGGGCCTCAGCAGCTGTTTGTGGTTGAGGTGTGCGTTGGACTAGGCCTGAAGTGGTGTTAGATATGTGTTCTTGGGAATGGGTCGTGATCGTGGAGTGGGAATGGTGGATTTTAGTGGGTATGGTCCCAGATTTAGAGATCCAGCAAAGTTCTCTAGAGAGCTAGACCTCCCAAATAGAACGAGCTGTTGGAAATGGTGAAAAACGTACCATCTCTACCCTGGAGGGAAATTGGGCCAGCAAAGGCAACGGCGACAATGGAAAGAAGGGTGATAAGAGTGAATTGCATGTTGGCGGTTGGTGGAGTTTAGAAACTTTGAGGGAGCGTTGAGAAAAGGTCGTCCGGCGACAAAGATTGAAGTAATTGAAGAATAAGGGAAGAGAATGAAGGAATGTCTTTTGAGCGAGTACAGAGAGAAATGATAGAATGGAATGAAGAGAGAAAGAAGAGGTATGGAAAAGGGAGGAGAGTATTTGTATTTGTACCGCCAAGGAGGGACAACTAGGGTTCAGTTATTCACAGCTTACTGGTTGCAAGGTATGATGTTTTCGCCGCACGGAAGAAACAGATGCCCAGTCGCGGAAACGAATGTCGTCCAAAGAGCGGATCAAACTATCAGGGTGATGCCCATAGCGTAGCAGAAAGTGCCCACAAGCACTTGATTGACATCGGCTTCTGCGGAAGTCTAGGCAGGGGCAGCCATACTCCGTAGATCAGACCGAATTCACTGGGTCTCATTCTCAATAATACTGGTCATCTTTGTCCTCTTCTCACTCAAGCATCTTGGGTGTTTATGGTGATTACGAGGTGGTGCGACTGAGATTGTAGCAAGAAAGTCGTTATGACCAGGAAGAGACGACGTCTGCGGTACGTAGTACTTGCATACGTATCGAGGAGGTGCACCGCCGCAAGGCCTCGAACAGCAACCAACGACGGCTCCAGGATGATGCTGATTGGTACGAAGTATACCTATTTTGGCAATCGAGCAGGGCAAAAGCTTACTTCGTATGTGCGTTTGGGTGGGTTTGAACTTTGAAGCCGTGGCTGGGGGTGAAGAAGAAGATCACGGATGTTGTTGAGAGCGAAGAACTTGAGACGAGGCTGAGAC
The DNA here is from genome assembly GCA_003988945.1 of Chaetoscypha palmicola. Classification (NCBI taxonomy): domain Eukaryota; kingdom Fungi; phylum Ascomycota; class Leotiomycetes; order Helotiales; family Helotiaceae; genus Chaetoscypha; species Chaetoscypha palmicola. Next base: position 173,577 of record QYAH01000005.1, on the reverse strand, counting down.
GAGATCGAGGGCAAGCGAGTCGAGAACAGCGGAGACTTGAGGCAGTTGGACCAACAATAAGAAGGCGAGGTGGTAGATCATGGAAATTTGCCATGATGGAAGGGGATGTATCCGGTGAACTTGTTTTATGCGCTTGACGGGGACAAAAGTTAAACGGGAAATCATTTCAAATAAAGTTGGTGGTTGACGATGCTGGCGGGTAGCATACGGAGTAGCATAGCATGATTTTCTTGGCCGTGGGGTCAAGTCAAGCTTTGATGCAAATGGAATGATCCAAAGTTTGACGATAAATTGGATGACTGCCATCTGATGATAAGTACGAGGGATGATCTTTGCTCAAAGTTTTCATATGAAGCCATCGTGAGTCGTCGTCGTCGTCATGTTGATGACCAGCCAGACCCAGAAAAGGAGTCTCTGTGACGGGGACGGATTGAAGAGGTCCAAGTCCGAGTCTCGTTTCATGTTCTCGAGGTTTCGGCCAAAGTCTGGACCCAATATCCGATAGGTTTCTCCGTTCCGAGGTTTATGACTAAGCAATGCCAAATGCATAACTAAACCTTTCACAAGGCTTGTACGGAGTACAAGAGTTGTGCAATCTCGCGACTCAAGCTCTAGAGGTCCGTCATGGAGCTCCCCGAATCCCTCCGTCATCCCACGGCCTGGCCAGGCTGTACCGCTTTGGGTCAACATCAACGTCAACCCCACCACCCGACGCCAGAGCAAACGGGCTGGCCGAGCCACCCCGCTACTGCGACGGTACTGTATCAACATCAACGACGTCGTCGCCTCGTCTACTTCGGCTTCATTCCCTTTCCTACTTGTCCGTGACTTACAAATCCCCCACCAACTTACCACCATGGCCTCCGTCGAACATTGTCTCTACTGTTTCGAATCACTCGCCGCACACCTCGAAAAACGCACGCCCATGACCCTCTCCCAAGTCCAATCATCCTGGGACGCCTACCCCAAAGGTCTCGACGAAGAAGAACCAGAACCCGAGCCGGTTCCATCTCCCGAACTCGCAGACACGGAAGAGATACCTGCTCGTGCCACCCCGCGTCATCCCTCCGTGCAACGCATCGCAGAGAGCAGGAACAGCTCGAGTTCAAGCGGCAGTTCAACGCCCACGAGTACCAGCAGCAACAGTTTGAGCGTGGAGAGCGCGATTACCACGCCGGGGGGAAGCACGGAGGGGTTTGCGCCTGTGGGGTTGCATCCGAGGAGGAGTGGCCAGAGGGGGGAGGAGATTAGTGAGAGTCCGTTATTCGTATGTCCTCCTTCGCTCGCATGCATCCTTCTACAAAGCACTTGCTGATAGATATATAAAGGTAACATGGAACACCATCTCTCCCCCTTCCTCCCCCCACCCCCGCTCCCTCCGCGGCTGCATCGGCACCTTCGAAACCCTCCCCCTCTCCACGGGCCTAAGTTCCTACGCCCTAACCTCCGCGCTACAAGACCACCGTTTCTCCCCCATCGCCCTGCGCGAACTGCCCACGCTCAAAGTCTCCGTGACGCTCCTCACCGATTTCGAACCGTGCAAAGACGCGATGGATTGGGAGCTGGGCGTTCACGGGCTGCGCATCTCGTTCTACGCGCGGAATAAGCGGTATGGAGCGTGTTATCTGCCCGATGTGGCGGTCGAGCAGGGTTGGGATAGGGAGGAGACGGTGGTGAGTTTGATGCGGAAGGCGGGGTGGGGTGGGAGGAGGGAGAAATGGAGGGAGGTGGGGGATCTGAAGTGTGTGCGCTTTCAAGGGAAGGCGGAGAGTGCGGGGTGGGAGGAGTTTAGGGCGTGGAGGGAGTGGGTTGAGAAGGGGAGGAAATGATTAATTCACCTCCTAAATTAGCGAGGATAGATGGGTATTGAGCTCCGGAGTTCGGAGTGAGATGGGTTTAGAGACTGGCTGGCTGCCTGTTTGGTACTGGATATAGGAGTCTGTATATCGGCGTTCTCTGGGATTTATATTTCTTCTCATGCCTATTTTCCCAAGTCATGTCATTTACGCACTCCTGAGTCTTGATTCAGATCCACCCATCTATCTCTCCGTCTCTATCATATAGAACCATACAGCTCACCTGAAACTTATGTCCTAGTTAATGTGGTGTGAGTACAAGTGAGAGGAGCGGGGTGGAAGTAAGGGTGTAGGGTATGGCGATGCTTGACTTCTCTTCTCCTGCCCGCGAGCGAGTTTCTTGAATTGTACACAAAGGGATAGAGTCTACCCCTGCCTGCCCTGCTATAAGCACGACATCTGTACAGTACAGTACAGTATATCTATATCACACAATCCCACTCCCCTTGCATTTCCCCCTCCATAAAAAGCCTCGCGTAGCCCTCTCATACACGAATCCATACACATATCCATCCATCTACCTCGAGTCGTTGAATCCATCACTCTCCGCCTTATCCCTTGCTTTCTTCTCATTCACACATGAAGCCCTCGTCTCCGACTTCCACCGTATTACCACTCCCCCACAATACATCACACACAAGCCCTTACGCACGTACAAACGAAAACATAAAACATATGGATATCCCTCAGCCCGAGCCCAAAACATTCATTCCCATCGACTTTTCCTTCCCTCCAAAATCTATACAAGGCACCTCATCTCCGAGCGAAGTTCGGAGATCCGGGCGGGCGAGAGACTCGCTCTTGCTAGCCTAGTAAATCGACCAACTGGTCAAATACAAAATACAATGAACAAAAGAATGGTAGTACTGTCGGTACTATCGTGTGGTAGTATACGCTCGAACAAGGCAAAATCCACGCTCGCTGGACCAAATAGTGAAACTCCAGTTGGAGGACGATCGCAAGGTGCTGTATCCGTACAGCCAATCGTACACGCTCCTCGTAATGTTACCGTTCACGGCCCGCCTTGCGGGAGCGTCTGTAAGAACGAGCATGAACGAGTTGTCACCGCCAACAACTAAACTTCCTCCACGCAGCTCGAATCCACGATTCCCGTGCATCACCCAGCACCAACTCCTTCTCGGGGCCTCCAGGTAAGGGGCTTAATGGTGCAGTAACTGCTCGCCGCGTGCCTAGCGCTTCTGTACTGCCGTGTTTTCCCAGACTTAGCATACTCCTCCGTCCTCGCTCCCCCACTGCGTTTTCCACGCCTCCGTTCGCTAACTGTCGCGCTTCTACGACCCGCCGTACGATCAGGGCGAATGTTTCTTCGATATTAACCGTATTCCTCGCGCTCGTCTCCATGAACCCACAGCCTCGTTTTCTTGCCCATTCCAGGCCCTCGCGCGCAGGTACCTGGCGGCTTTCCTGGAGATCGCATTTATTGCCCGCGACGATCTTGATGGGTTTCACGGGGGCGTTGAGATCGCGGCTTTTCTTCTTGCCCTTGGTCTGCTCGTGGGCATCGAGACGGGTCTCGGCTTCCATGTCGATTAGGTCGTTGAATTCCTGCAGCACGTCGAGGGAGGAGGGGTTGGTGATGTCGTAGACGAGGAGGAAGGCGTCGGAGCGGAGGTTGGAGGATGCCCACATGCCGCGGTATTCTTCCTGTCCGGCTGTGTCGGTGAGGGAGAGGTAGTAGGTTTGGCCGTCGATGGTGCGCGTGAGGGAGTAGGAGTCTTCGATTGTGGGGTCGTATTCGTGTGTCCATTGCGAGCGGACTAGGCGGAGGGTTATGGATGATTTTCCGCAGCCGCCGTCGCCGCAGATTGTTATGGATACTTTTTGGGGGTTGTCCATTTTGGAGGTGGTGAGGTGGTGAGGTGGGTGATGAGGAGAGTCCTCCCAGGAGGAGAGACGGGTGTGAAGGATGATATGGTGTAGGGCGAGGTGTAGGATGATGAGAAATGTTGCGAGCTGCGGCGTATGTTTGTGACGAAGCTTGGTGTCGTATCTTTCACCTCGACGGTTGGTTTGTTCGTGCCGTTCCTAAAAGTCTGCCGTTATCCTGTGCCTTGCCTGCCTCTGCCTCTGCCTCGCCGTGCCGTTCCCTCTGCACAAGAAATCTTCCTCGACCCGAATCAACGATATCGCAATTGGTTCTCCTCCTTGACACTTGATCAATTCGACAAGTTGCCAATAGGGAAACCTCCTAGGAAAGAGAAGGGCCGTAGAATTGGTGAAAAAGGACGGAGTACAGTATCTGGATCTCGAGCCGTGGTGTTGTGGTATGTTGCATTGATCTTTTTGTTTGTATCGTGCGCGCGCACGTACATCAGGTGGAGCACTATCAGCGGAGTCGTGTTAGGAGTATGCGATAACACCGCAGGGCGAAAGTAATATCAGAGCCGGGATGGTTGATCCCAAAGCAGCAATTCTTCGTGCGTGCAGTGACCAGCCCTGCGATTTGGTGGTCGGTAAGTGGAAGAGGATCCTTTTTGGCGGGGGAGATATACGGAGTACGGAGGTACTTCGAAGTGTGCTATGCTAGGGGGGGACCAAGATGGTGGGAAGCCCCGATTGATTTGACAGCTGCGTGTGAGTGATATTCAAGATGTATTTCGAACTACTCCGTACTGTAGATTATTCAAGATGGGGCTTGCTGTTCATGCCGGTGAATTCGAGATGGATTAGATGTGTACCTAGGTACTGTATGCCAGAAGAACAGGGGGAAGGAAGGGATTGAAACCAGTATCGTGGGAAAAGATATCGATATGTTCCGCCTCACTTTGCTCAGTCCTTTAGTCATTCAAAAGGCTCCACTCGGCTTATCTTCCATATCTAGCCTATCCAGCTCATATCAGAGCTCAACTATGAAAATCACAAACAACGGCACTTCGTAAGCCCAAATTGGAAGTACAATACTGTCCGTACCATGGAAGTCTCCGAAGACTTTTTCTCCGGATCTTCTTCTCTCCTGCATACTAGAGGTTGCTATCCATCGAAGCAGTCGTCCGTACGTTAGCTTCCTGGAGGCATATCCGTTTAATGTGCAGCCTTCCAAAAAAAAAAAAAAAAAAACTTGAGCAAACTTTCCAGCTGCGCATCGAAGAGGCAAGTCAACTAACATTCCGGGGAAAAGGGTGTGGCACAAACATGCACATGCTCTGACTCCCCTTTTCCTTCACCCAGGGTGATGCCCTTGGCGAAGAAATAGATTGCGATGCAGATACTGTAACAACAACTGTGACGCAAGGATTTCCCTAAAAGGGAAATGCACGAGAAGGAAACGCAAACAATGCAAGTTTGGCATGTCGTCAGCGACTTCTTCGTCCGTTCCCCTTTTTGTATTGCAGAAATTTTTGTCTCTTCTCTGGTCGCGCACGGATGGATATACTGTATTGCAAGCAACGATCGACAGAACAAGTCAACAACGTCAACGGCCCGCGATGTTGTGCTTCTCTACTCTACTCTACTCTACTCTGCCTCGGCATCGAAGAACAAGTCAAGTGTACGTAGTACTTCTTCTCTGCCAGCAGCATCTGCCCTATTCGCTTAACCATATTCGTCGGCAATTCCGAATCTCTCGCGTATGGAGTCCTCGACCGGATGGGTGGTTTTACCTAGGTACTTTATCTTGGACACGTTCTCTAGCTCTTTTCAATCCCATTCTATCATGTTGTATGGAGAAGGAAGACGCCGAGAGGCGCGCGTAGGCGCCATCCGCGTGGGGAGGTACAGTATCGTGAGCCACTCACGATCGATGGCTTTTGATACCGTCGACTTCCTAACTCATTCAAGACAAGCTCTATACGTTTCATCGTCATGCTCTTCCGTGCGGCCTCACATCCTCATGTTTGATTCGTCAATCCCTCACTAAGTTCTCGGTATCGCGCCGTTCCCTCGCGGGCCCTCCCTTCTTCCTCTTCCAACCAGCGTTTGTGAAACAATACTAGACGAAGATAGTTCATCTTTAGTCTGCGTCCATTCCTACCTAGTACCTACACATCATTGGCATCGTGGGCATCATGCACGCCTGCAGGACTCTCACACAAAGTCTCCTAGTCCTCGTCCAGGCGCGGAAATTCTCCGACTGAAAGTGTCGAAAGGCAACAAAAGCAATGCGCGCCATCAACAAGCAGTATAGCTTCGTCCCCTCACTGTGTTCCCGCTACACTCACTCTCATCATCGTCTCTTGTCCTGGGATGAGAGACGGTGGTGGCAAACAGGCAGAGGTGAGATGAGAAGGTTAGGAGTTGGACTTCGCTTCGGTCAGATGATGCTGTTTGCATGCGTTGAACACGCAGGCCCATCTAGCCTTCTGTCTCGGAAGAGATTGATTGGTAGTGCTGTAATTATTTCTACTTCAGGTTCTGTCGTCAGGTACTCTTGCAATATCACTCGCTCGGAGCATTTCTCGCAGCTTGCTGCAAATCATCCCGTCCTTCAATACAACCACATTCCCTTTCCGTACGTATGTATCCATACTCGTACTCCAACGTCTTTAGCTCAATCGCAACATACAACCTCCGCTTCCCGTTCCGTCTGCACCAGGAATCGTCTACTGTTCTCGGACTCCAAACCCTACACATCCAGCAGTCAGGAGGAAACTTTAGACGCAAATAGCTAAGTAGCGACATGCGTGCAATCCCCCCCACTACTACTAGGTATTATTGTCTCGCAGCACCAACGCAAGATCGCCTCCTGTCAGTCCTCAGTGTCACGGTTGTGTGATTACGGATAGGAAACCGGCTTGCTATATTAATCGATTTCTTTATCGTTTTCTTGTTTGCCATCTTCTGTGGGTTGATATTGTAATCTGTCTGTGATCTGGCTGGCTGGCTGGCTTGTTAGTTATTACCCTCTTTCCTCTTGCCTAAGTATCCTACTATACTCTACCACCTTAGTATAGTAATTGAAGAATTTATAAGAATGACGTGGCGTGATGTGATAATGGTGTATGTATAAAGCAGGAGATGTAATAGCCAAGCTAAGGAGGAAGAGAAAAACCAGACAGATAAATACACTGGAAAGCCGAGATTATATTCTATGGATGTGTTTAGATGTATGTGCGATGGTCAGGACTTATACACCTTGACATTAATGATCATGTACTCTAATGTGTTCGCTTTGTATATTCATGATATCTTCTATAGACCGTACCGTACAGTACAGTGCAGTACCAAGCTATCTATATACCTCTCTACATTTTCTAACTTCCCAGGAAAAAGATCTTTTATATTTGATCTCTTTGTTGCCTTACTTGGTAGCTGTGGTAGCCCGTTGGCCTTATACCTGCATGTCGATTTCTAGATTTCTGTTGAGGTTGAGCATTGCGGTTGGATGAATCGTGGATGTTGTGAGGAGGTGTTGACGGGAGGTAGATGGATACTGATCTCTATGCGTCCCAATCGAACGGAAACTCCTCATTGCTACCCGTCCTATATTCTACGAGGTAGTGATCAAGGAACGCCTACAGAGAATTAGTATAAAAGAATGGAATGAGCGCTGCGAGTGGAAGGGTACCCAATCAATATTATCCGCATCACTGAACACAGTACTGAAATAGTCTGCAGACTGAACATCCGGAACTTCAACGTCGTTCATTCCAAGATCGTTGGTGAGTACTTCCGGGGTGGGTGCGCCCCACTGTGTTGAGGTTATAGGTTCTTGGGTCGATTCTTGAGGTAGTGGTGCAAGGTCTGCTGTGATGATTGGTCGCGCAACTTTTGATAACATGGCTCCGAGGACATTTGACGCTCTGTTTGCCTCTCTAGACGAGGCTCTTCTGGACATCCAGATATCGTACGCTTGCTTTACAGCGTCGTATTGTTTCGCTTTCGCCACGAGATCTGCGCCTGGTTCATTGCGCGACTCGTAGAGCTCGAGGCAGACTATCATGACGGCGAGTAGGAAATCGTATAATATGAGGCTTGAAGGCATCCATCTGTCGTTATATAATTGGCCCCCGGGTTGGCAGGCGAAGTCTAATTCGGCTTGATACACCAAGATTTGAAGGGCGGAGTTCAAGCATGTGGTTCGGGAATACTCGAATTTTGGGTTGGATCGTTCGTGGATGAGGTATTTTCGGTGGAGGACGCAGCAGCTTCGAAGATAGAGGAGTTCGAGGTTCAGTCTGTGGAGAATCATGTAGGCTTGGTCTGTCAATAGAGAGGGCAGTGGTTTCATCTGAAGGCTGGCTGGGATTAGCAGATGCGCTTCTTGTAGTGCGCTGTCAACTTTTAGCGTGTCTTCGTATGCTAAATTCTTGAGCGATAGAGCATGCTTAACCACCCGGCGCAGAATCTTGGCTAAGCGACTCTTTTCACAGTAATACAACATTGGCGTAGGGTCGCTGAGGGGCCGAGATTTCGGGAGGATCTCAGAGTCCTCGTCAAAATCAGTATCGAGCAGATTACTTGGAGATTCTGTATCGCAGTCGTCTTCCTGTATGACCGGAGGTATACCGGCTCGGAAAGAAAGAAGCAGATCTATGGTTTCCACATAGAAAAATACCCTTCTTCTCATTTCGCCTTCAAAGGGAGAGATGTTGGCGAGATTCCTAGGATCTCGGTGGTAGCCCATCCTTATAGCGAGACGTGCTGTGACGCCTATTACAACCCACATGTGCTTTTCGTAATCCTCTACTTGTAAACATTGACAAGAGGAGTAGAAAAGTAGCGCTTCGAGAGAGTAAGGCTTGCCATCTTGGTACTTTCCAGCAACCAGTGCTTGGCCCGCTCTTGCGAAAAGTAGCTTTGCATCAAAAGACATTCCCGTTAAATCTTGCGAACTGGCCTCGGCGACGTGGGAGCCGATGAATAGTGCCGAAAATAGTATCGAGAGCCAGAGGAGGGACACAGAAGATGGGTCAGACCAAAAGGATTCGTACTGTTTGATGTTAGCGTTCGATCACAATTGATCTCACAGGTCCTACCTCTCTGAGAAACTTCGCAGCATGTATGATCGCTGGTCGAGTAAGCTCATGAATACCGTATCAGGGATTTTAGTGTACAAACGAGATTGATTGTACTTCGTATTGAAGTATATTGATAAGAGCTTATCAACCACTGGTCTTGTTGGTAGCGAGTCGCAGAATTCGAGGAAACTGAACGGCTGGGCAGTACCGACGATTATATCGGGCAGTGGCATCGGAGCACTGGTAGATTTAAGCTCAATCTCATCGCTGTCTCCATCGAGGACTACTTGAATGTCTCGAATCTAGCGCTATTAGTCATGTTCTCAAAGCTCATATTAGGGTTCCGCTGACATTTTCTAGAACCATTGTCCAATTGGTGGCACCATGATATCTCGTTTCTGATCCTTGAACATCAAGACGACCCATGGCCGTTGATGCGACATCATCCGTACTTTGACAGTCTTCTGGCGAAGAGAAAGAATTCGGGCTGATAGGGAGACCACTGGGAGAAGAGAAGTTATCTTGTTTCGAGTTTGCCTCGCCGTTTTGCATGAGGTCAGTCACCATTTCCTCAAGTTTTTGTAAACGGAACTGGGCCTCTGTAGCCTTGGAATATCCAAGACTCGCGGTACTTGTGATCCCATTCTGACCAGACTTTACAATTGAATAATTGCATGCTGTAGCATCTGCCTGCCCACGTTTTACACAAGAGTTGCACGGGTGCTGCCTATCACACTTTAATCTATGGTAAATGTGAGTTAAGACTATCTTGAAATGAGGGTTTATTGCTGGAGAAGCTGACTTTCGAGCTTTGCACGCTGTACAAGAAAGAGACTGCCGGTTGCGCTTCGCTGCTCGATACTGATTACCGTTGATTGAACCATCTGGTTTGGTAACTCGAAAGACTGTCTGATATCCAGACGGAGCGGGCATTGTGGAGGGGGAAAAGGTCATAAAATATAAGACGGTATCATTTCACATGACAAGCTTAGGTCAGAATTTACTCAAGTCCTTCATATTGAATGTTTTTATATTCCCCAAGGATGTCATGATACTTGCTTACTTAAGTACGTAATGCAAGCGAATGGTTGAAGTAATCTATGATTGGCCAGTTTCACCCCTGCCGTATCCGCCAGAACGTCACGTTCAGCGCGTGTATTTGGCGATTTGGTCTGTTGCTGGGTTCGCAAGGCATTGTCTCTTGTTCCCTGTAGAACAATTCCAGGACGCGGAGTACGAAAGAGCATATTGATCGGTGATTCGGACACTTCGAATGTCAACAAGATCGTGGTTCATACACGTATCGCCCATTTGGATATTGGTGAATATCACATCTTCCTCGAGCATGATATGGGCTGACTGTCAGAGACGCGAATGATCTTTCATCCACTACTTTCCTGACCGAACACGTCCGTAGGGACTGACAATTCTCTATGCGAACCGGATTGGCATGAATGGCGAAGAAGGCTCCCAAGGCCGCATATGTGGTTTTCAATGGGAGAATCAGGGGAATCTACACATCTTGGACCGAATGTGAAGCCCAGGTTCATCGCTATCCGGGCAATAAATCGAAAGGCTTCGAAACGCCCGAGGAAGCGCGAATAGAGTGGGAAAAGTACCTGCAATCCACACAGGGGGTTTCGACCGTGGCGGAGATGGTGCTCCCGGATCGTCTGCCTGCGGACTGTTACTTGACAAATCGGCTCGAGATATATAACCCTAACGAAGGCGAAGGTCTCACGAACAAACGGCATTTCGACACGGCGATCGATCCTCATACAGCGCCGGTAGAGTTACCCTTCACTGGGAAGAGGCAGAGACATAATAGCGACATAAACAATGATATGAGAGGTACTGTGGCTAACATTTCGGAGTCTGTAACTAGCTGCATGGCGAAATGTGAGGATGATACAGTGCAATTTCAAGATCCAGAGGGTCAGGCACCGGTCACATTGACTGCAGCTCAGGAAGCTGTAGTTGATCTGGCCTTGCAAGGGAACAACATATTTCTGACTGGCGCTGCGGGAAGCGGGAAGACTGTCACGCTCCGAGAAATCATCAACCGTCTGAGGGCTCATTACCCGAGCAAGAACGAAGACCTTCCCACGGTACAAGTCGTGGCACCTACCGGGATATCTGCACTGCCCCTTGACGGCAAAACCACGTACTCATTTGCTGGCTGGAATCCGGATTCTCTCCAAAACCCAATGGATGACCTTCTAAAAACTATCAAGAAGACCACATATAAAGCGATTGGTAATCTCAAAGTATTGATTGTCGAGGAGGTTTCGATGGTAGAGAACCAGTTCCTGGAACGGTTGAATCGCTTAGTACAAACGGTCCTGTTTTCATCTAAGCCGTTTGGCGGATTGCAAATCATACTAGTTGGCGATTTCCACCAACTACCCCCAGTTCAACCATTCCAGCATTGCATGGATTGTGGCGAGGAAATGGTTAGGAAGAAAGGATACGTATGCCAGAAGCTGAAGACGCGACGATGTCGCAGGGACCCATTCCAAGAAGGCGATAAATGGGCTTTCAAATCAACCATCTGGAACCAATTGAAACTCCGACACATCAAACTTGAACAAATACACCGTCAAAAAGACACTCGTTTCCAAGATGTCTTGAACAAGATTCGTAATGGAGAGGAGCTAGAAGACAATGAGTGGGACGATCTTGAGAAACCAAAGGAGCTCCCACGATGGGCCTTCGCTGTGAGGCTGATGTCCCGCATTGTCGACGTTAATACATTCAATGATCGCGAGCTATCTAAATTGAGTTCCGAATCCAAAACATGGAGAGCTTTTGATGTATCGAACAAGAAGTATCTGAACGAAGCCGACACTTTATATCCACGCTGTCAATTGATTGACTCAAAGAACAAAGAGTTCAAGGACGCTTTGATGAAGTATCACCGCTTTCCGACATCACTCACTTTGAAGATTGGAGCCAAGGTCGTCTTGTTGTACAATCTTGACCCCAAGTCTGGCCTTGTCAACGGCTCTCAGGGTGAGGTCGTGAACTTTGTAAATGCACAATTCTGGTCCGATAGAAAAGAGGTAGGTTCTTTACTTTCTTCATAGCCTTTATTCCTCCAGTGTTGGCTTTCCATCTACTATCGACTGCCAATCTTTGTTGATCCGCTCACTTGGAAGCTCTACCTGAATGTCGATCATTCAACCATGACCTCCGAAATGACTCGTTTGAACTAATGGCATCGCGGCCTTTTCGTCGAGATTACTAGAAAGTCTTCGAAGATCCTTGATTTTGGATTCGTGAGACCATTCTAGTGTATCTAACAAAGGGTTCTGGGAGGAAAGCGTGGGAATGCATTCAACCAATGAAAGTATGACTTGTCATCTACTCGAGGCTCCTCGAATGACTCTCTCAATTGTTGTTTTACAAAGCTAATCCGAAGTCGTACTGACTGACAAATTTTATTCTCAGCCAGGATCATACGACAAGCGTTGCGCCGATGCATTCACAGCCATGAACAGTCACTGGCGGCCCATTGTTCGATTCGCTAATGGCAAGACTCGAGCAATTCCACACGTTGTCCAAGATTCCACAAAGATCTTTGGCGAAGATCGCTATCACGTCGCCAGAACCCAGATACCCCTGACATTGGCATGGGCTTTGTCCATCCATAAGAGTCAAGGCATGACTTTACAATACGCTGAGGTGTCTTCACGAAGTTTATTTGAATCTGGGCAGCTATACGTTGGTGTATCGAGGGTAACAACTCTCGACGGCTTGATTGTAACTGGTTACTCGAGAGACAAGACGACTATGGACCCCGATGTGCTCGAATTTTATGAAAAGACTAGTTGGGAAAATCTGGATAAGTCGAGTGCAACTGATTTGACAGTCAAGTTCAAAAAAGAAGAAGATGAGAATTGCGACATATCTGGCCGGGAGACAACGCAAACCGCCGGCGCGCCAGACTTGACAGTCAAGGTCGAAAAAGTCAAGGCCGAGAAATTCAAGGTCGAGGAGTTCGACTGTCCTTTGGAGTCAGAAGCCAACTCGCGGACTGCGACTTACTCGACACAGCCTATCAAGGCCGAGGTTCCTGACAGCGAGTACGAAAGTGAGGCTTGAAGGCAACAATGAAGTTGACTTATGATTCAAGTCAATGTCCGCCCATTTCAGAAATAGCTAGGCTAAACGTGTAGGCCTCCTCCTTGACAGCTTCGGTCGACTTGAAGCAGCTTAATCTCTTCCACCCAGGTTCTGATGAGTGACCATCTGCACAGGAACACACGAACAAACCCCAGACAACGTCGAAAGCGGGGAAGTCTTCTAAGGACCAAAGAAGATATTGGATCTACTAGACATAGGGCCCGACATGACAGGTTTGCGTGCACCAACTCACTTACTAGAGTTCAATTTATAGTAACCAAAAATCTAGAATTAGGATAATACATCTTGAATACCTGTAGATCGACACATACTCTGGCTGCGCAATTAGAATCCTTAGGTCTGCCAGGGCCACACTCAACAATCCTCGATAATAACATAGGTACGTCGTTGTGAGGACGTGGTGCTATGTGTGATATCATGGCGATCGGTGAGTGTGTTCTCTGTCGATGTTTACATTTAATGTCAAGGACGTTCTTTTGCATCGGTCTCGGACTGCCGAGCCGACCCCCGAGTCTCGGTTTACAATGTTCCTCGTTGGGCAAAGGCCGGGTGCCCGGATTTAACACTCACCATTTATGGTTTAGGCAAGGAGATTTCATTGGGTCCATATCACGTGAAGTCTACGCTTCTGAACTATATATATGCCTCCTTACGACATATAAGCCTAGAATATTTCAGAAAGCATCTCTCCTCTCGCCATTTGTTAGATTTTATTCTCAAATCATAAAAAGGAGGATCAAATTATACGTAAAAGTTCATCTTTCACAATGGCTATTCTCCTTACTGGTGGCACTGGCAAAACTGCGAGCCGAATCGCTCGATTATGTCTCAAAAGTAATGTTCCATTCCTTATTGCCTCTCGAAAAGGATCGGCTGGGGCTCCGGAGGGCATGCAAGCTACGAAATTCGACTGGTTTGATTCAAATACTTTCAAAAATCCATTTGAGCATCAATTTTCCTCCGGGGAGAAGATTAACACAGTCTATCTTGTCGGACCTCCAAGTACCAGCCCTGTTAACGAGATGGCCCCGTTCATTGAGCTTGCAAAAGAGCGTGGGGTGACAAAATTTGTTTACTTCACTGGTAGCACTGCCGAACTCGGTGGGCCGGTCCCTGGCCAAGTATGGCAAAAGTTGGAGGATAGTGGCGTGGAATACGTTGTCCTCAGAGCTACTTGGTTTATGGGTAAGTTCAACTTTATTAAAAAAATTTAGCACACTTCTAACTAGCACATAGATAATTTTCTTCTGAGGCAGAGTGGGGTAACGATCAAGAACGAAAACAAAATATACTCAGCTTGCGGCGAGGGCAAAATCGCCTTCATCAGTGCAAACGACATTGCTCGAATGGCCTTCTTCATCCTTTCCAACTCTCAGTCCTACGAGAAGAGCTACAGAGTTCTTGGTCCTGAGCTCTTGACTTTCGACCAGATCGCTGAAAAGCTGAGCCAAGGCTTAGGCCGCAAAATTGAGCACGTGAATGTTTCTGAGGATGAATCGTATAAACGCTACGTAGACTTTGGTATACCAGCTTATATTGCGAAATTCTTAGCGGGTGCTGAGACGGGTACTGCGAATGGGAACGAGGAGTTTAAGGGCAACGATGTCGAGACTTTGACGGGTCAGAAGCCAGAGAGCTTTGATACGTGGGTGGTTGATAATAAGGATGGATTTCAAAAAGGAGACTAGACGTGTAATGACATGCTAGCTTGATGTAACAATACTTGGAATCATATACTTCCCCGACCATGGTGTGCAGAAGTAATCCATTGCAGTCTGAATCATGACATATTAAATACAATGTCAAATAACCATACGTTTCGGTCTTTATATAGGTCATATTATGAGACTGGTGTTGAGATGTTATTATCCTGGCCATGTGGTAGAAAGTATCAGGACGAGTCGTCGGAGTTAGTGGAATGTGCCCGGTGCAGCAGGGACTTGATATCAGGCAACAAGGCACCAACTAGCTCTCCGCCAAAGCTACTTCGCGATCCCAAATTTAGCTCTTGAACACCATCAACAATTGCGATCACGCACTGCCTTCGTATTGTGTCAAATCATGGCAGGAGAAAAGCGAAAGCAAGCACCAACGGGTGGCAATCGAGACAAATCATTCAAACGAAGCAAGGTACGTGTATTTTTCAACTATTTAAGGTTTCGCGGTACTGTTATGCGTGTTGGGTTTTGTATGGTTTTCTCTATTTGTGCAGATACCTACACTAAACTGTGATGCAATCGTCAACAATATACACATTCGTATCGTAGAACGAATGTTTCCTGGCAATCTTCCTCTTTTGTCATTCTCATTTCTTTTGCCCCGTTGCAAGCGCAATTGGGAAAGTTGAGACCAAGGAATACATTGTGGATAAAGGGCGATTATGAAAACCTAGATCTCGGTGTTTCGCTTTGCGTTGGGAGATTATTTATTAGTAGGAATGGGCATGACGTTGATATTGGACTCATGTATTGATCGACATTTTCAATGGCTAAATCTTGGATATGTTCTCAACAATTGCGATCAATTCCAGTCTTTAGACATCCGGAGAGTCTACAATTAGGAAAGGATATGTAAGCTGATTTTGCTAGGGAGGATCTGGAGGAAAGTGGCAGACTCCAAACCAGAAAGCCAAAGCAGAATCGTATCGGGGTCAAGGCACGATTGAAGTAGGCGATGTCGGAATTTGGGCGACGTGTGCGAGAGGCCAAGAAGGTAGGGCGACGATGGAGCTCAGAAGCTTATTATACGAGGTGCGTTATGAGGAACGTTAGCAAAAAGTCCGGTAGCTTTAACTGAAAGATTGAAGTTCGCAGAACAGTTTTATGGCATTAAAGCTGAGAGGGAAGAGGATGAGGATGAGGACCTCGATATTGAATCGGCAATCAACAAAGAGGCCGCTGCAATGAATAAGAGCGATAATGATGTGAAGCTGTTTTCTGCTGTTCGAATCGACATCGAATGTGTCCTGTTCTTCAAGGTTCAGCCTCCAATTGATCCTGTCGATCTGTGTCATCGGATATGCAAAGAGGTAGTCTCGAACCCCGACAAGAAACTGACCAGATACATAAACCGGCTATCACCAACGACCTGTATTGGAAAGGCCACTGAGAAAGGGCTCGATGAGGTCATCAAGATTGTACTTCGACCCCATTTTCAACTCGTCGACTTAGAGGGTGCCGCGTCGGCGAAGTCAGAACAGAATGGGGATGGAGAGACTGGGTTGACCAATCACGCAGTGAGTTACTCTCTCAGTGAAAGAACAGGTCTTTCAAAAGCGAGAGAGACCTTGCTTTCAATATGGCGTATCTTGATGAATAGAGATCAGTTTGCCCTCTGACAAGTCGCATAGTATGCTATTCGGCCCACAATCAGGAACCACAGCACTCTTAAACGAGATATTGTCATAAAGCAAATTGCTTCGTCAATCGGAGATGTACACAAGGTCAACCTCACTAAGCCAGACAAAGTTATAATAGTCGAGATTTACCAGGTATGGATACTGGCTCCAATCATATGCACAAGCCCCGAGTTCCCCAAAAGCCCTGAGCTGGCATGCAGTGATACGTTGCACTTCTATAGAACTTCTACTGACCCATGGAAAGACGATGTGTGGCATGAGCGTTGTTCCAGGTGATTGGGAGGATCTTAAGCGATACAACTTGGCAGAGCTCTACTCTCAACCTACGAAGAAAACGCCCGTGGCATCCGAGGCGGAGACCATGCAAGAGAGCGTAAAGAAAGACGAGGCTTCGACAACGGCCAGCACTGCTACCGACGGTGCGGAACCGAAATAATGTGCTGCCGACCTTAGCCTCTATCAAAGCATGACCTGGCTCTTAACATGCAATAGCACCAAGAACTTATCGCTATGATATTGGCAATTCTCTAATCTTCAAGAAGTATGGTTCCACTACACCGATACCAACATGTCTCGGTTGATGACTGACCGCTCTATCATCAAGAGCCTCCCATGCGGTCAAGAATGCATGATGGCCATGCACAGATGTGGAAAACGTGGTTTTCTGTAGCATTGATTGTCGTCAGAAAAAGCCATGCGGTATGGAGGACAATGGAGCGTAGAAAAAAGAAAGTAAATATTTCCAACCGAACGAATCTGCTCCATGCTATGATACGAGGCACGGGTCAGGACTGAAGTCTTGGAGACGGGTGAGGAGAATATGAAGCAATTCGCAAATTACTTTGCACGCTGGCTGAAAAGTCTCATGTGCGTCGTCGTGCAGCAATATCGACAGATGCACGAATTTCGCCCGTGACACCCTTGAGGCTGGAGGTTCGCTAGAAGTCTTCCAATCGGGACAGAAAAGCATCAAGGATCAGCGCTACTAACCAGATCAGCCCAAAATTGACGAGTTTAGGTCGCGGGGAGAGAAAGCCAGACTTAGCCAGCGCTTCACGATGACAGTCCAAAATATTCTCGTTTGCATGTTACGGATTAGAAGTCGCATTATTTAATGCCTGATTACTTGCTTCGTGGCAGTTTGTCCAGAATACTTCGTAACAATATTTTCTGCCAACCTTGGAAATTATCAGGGCTGAGCGTCTCCCAAACTCAGATCTACGGAGAACTGATCCGATCCGATCTACAGTACTGGCATAATTTGGAGCCGAGAACGCCATAGGTGCCAACTCCGCGGGAAGGCTTGACACTGGGGAGATCTAGCCCCTCCTGTCATCTCGATGGTGGTATTTGTAACTCGTGTGTCGCTTTGGTATTCACATATCGCAGCCACTTTATGCGCCGGTGACGATGGTCGAGCCTCATGATACACTGATTATTTACAAAGCGGCTGGTGGCTGCGGAATCCCGCGCTGGAACTGGAGGGGAAAGGAGATTCGCGAAGGCCCAAGGGGGATGGAACTTAAGGCTTGCGCGTTGCATTTGCCCGCTACTGTCGCAGGTCAAAGCCCGGAGCCTACAATTTTCAAACGAACTTTTCGGATTGCTAACGTTATCTTCCCCTCCTACCCCTCCATGATTTCATGGTGATTCATGGCATTCAGGGATATCATATGTTGAACAAATGGGAGATTTTACAGCCCCCTGGTCTTCGTACCCGGCCACCCATCTTCCAGATGTTCTTTTGTCTCGCTAATTTGTATGAAAGGCACGGCCCAGACGGCATGCACTTACTTGTACTGTACGGAGTACTGCTGCTGTTTGTGGTTACTCAAGCATACCAGGTCATTACTCTGTAGTGGCGTGGCTAACCCCCACAAATGAGCTTTGAAAAAGGAAGCATGAGTTCCAAACCACCATTGACATGAACCATCTCAAAGCCGCCAACGACACTGTACATATGGTACTGTAGTTTCCACACTATCAAGCGCCCACATGTCCGGCCCACGAACAATCCGGATTGACTGGGCATGACATTTTCAGTATCGAATGAACAGGGGTATCCTGTGTACGCAGCTTATTTCTTAAACTGGTCTCACTTTCCTAAATGACTTGGGGGCTTAAACTTGCACAAATCTCAAGACTCAAGTCCATAAGCGAGAAAGAGAGATGTGGCTCTCGTTTATGGCTGACCTTCCTCATCAGCCTCTCGCCTCTCTGTACCCAATCGGCGGCACTATATTCCTTCCACCATAAGAATAATGGGGCCGAGCTGGACAGGTTCCTCCTTTCATACGGTATACTTCCTCTTGTTTCAAGAACCGCTCTTTCCCATTCCCTCTCCCACTTTTCCTCTCTCGTCTCTTGTTTCTTGTTTCGTGAAGTCGGTGACTTCGCTAAGCTGTGCATTGTCAGCGGCTCGGTACAGGATCCGCTACTACGCAGTAGGAGATCTCTGGCGACTATCTCTCATGCTTGAGGGCATATATCTTGGGTGTCTTATATGCACACCGTCTCATGTTTTCTTCTGGATATTTTTCTTGCATTTCATGATTTTATGATTTTACAACGCATCTCAACACCAATAGTGGCTGAGTTGTATGATTGACTTTCCCAGTGAACATATATCCCGACCGAATAGCTGGGTCTACACCACAGATTGCAGTACACTAATAAACTTGGTCTTCATTCGCGCCGGAACGAAGCGCATACGAGTTGATCGACGTACGGCATTAGAAGAGAATCTCGCCAATCGAGAATTTACCAAGTCTTCTCGGGAGAATGGGACGGGCCTTAATACTTTGCATGAGAAATATATAGTTCAGCCACTTATCAAGCCACTACCTAATTTCGATTTGTCCCGGTTGGAAGAAGATTGATCCACATCATCATACAGCCTCGAGACTTGAACCAGGTGAACGAGAGGTATTCACATTGAGAATCATACGTATGTCACAAACATACGCCAGACACACTCAGTCCACTCTTTCTCAAACACGACACACACACACACACACACACACCACACATAGCCATCATGTCCGCTTCACGAACCGCTGTGCCTTCAAGGCCACATATGACGTCCCTTATGTACTCACTTCCCGTCCGGCGTCTCAAAGAAATCTTGAAAAGCGTCGTGCCTGGCGTCACCCTTGGAGCCGTCGAAGAGTTGCAATCTACTCAACTACCAAGGCTATACATTCTCAACATGTCTGACGACCGGAAGCTGTTATTGTCATTTGCCCCGAGCCTTGCAGTACGTCTCTTACGACAGGAAGCTACGCTATTGTCGTCCGAGGCTACCTTGGTGTATTTCATCGCCGGTTCTGAGAGGCAAGAGATGGAGGGAAGTGCAAATAGCGGAATCGAAAGTGAGGGCGGTAGCTTTCTGAGAGGACTGATACCGACCTTGTTGAAGCATTCGACCAACAACAGGGAAATGGCCTATCCTTACAGTGTGTTCGAGGAACCGGCTGGTCAACCGTTGTCTACTCTCTCCATCTATCTCAGCATACCTGAACGAAAGGAAATCGACAGACAAGTCGGTACCATGGCCAGAGCACTCGCAAACCTGACTTCACCGTCTGGCACCTTCGGGACCGTCAGTCGCGTTCTTCCTGCTCATCAAACAGCTGGTCCTCAGTCATCAGTACCTCCCCCTCCTGTCGGATCTCCAACTTGGTCAGAGGCTTTCAACACTCTACTAGAGGGTATCTTGAGAGACGGCGAAGATGTCTCTGTTCTTCTCCCATACGAAAACATTCGCGCCCACTACGAACGATCATCTTGGCGTCTTGACGCTGTCACGCTCCCACGGCTTGTAATACTCGATGCAGGATCGCAAACCAACATTATGGTATCCCGATCCACTTCTGACTCCAGCTCAGCTTCCTCAGTAAAGCTCACCGGACTTCGCAGTTGGTCGCAAGGGGTGTTCGGTGATCCCCTCGTTGCTGATGCCTTTGAGGATCCTAGCGAAGGATTTCTAGAGGGGTGGGAGGCAGCAGAAGGAAATAGCGTGATTGAAGATGAGGAGAATGCTGACGTGAGAATGTTACTATATCGGTGTTACAGGGCAGTGGTGGGGATCGTCACGGAGTATTATAGGCCGCAGGTCGATAGTTCGAGGAAGGAATTGGAAGGGAGACGAAAACTGACTAGCGTTCTTGCGGAATTAGAGAAAGTTGATGTTGTTGTGAGTGATGCCCTGAAGAGGAACAGGAGTTTGTCCGGGGAGGTTGAAGCTGAGAGTTCGAAGAGGCCGAAGGTAGAAGGCAAAAGTGCTTGACGAGTGGAGTCTTCATTGTGGAGTTCAGGTCCATCGATGAAGTTTTCATATGTATTGATAGGTGACGTTGATTTCCGAGGAGCTGGTGTCGTGATGAGCGTTTGGCGTTGAGATTCTGTATACTTAGATACCCCTGGATACCCTTCTAATGAAACGTATACGATTACCGCCAGATGACTCAGGACTTCGCGGTTGGCGTTTGATCTTGATCGTCTTCATCTCGAGGTAATTGCATTCCCATCAGACCAATTAAGTTGCCACCTGGTCCTGCCATTCCGGCCTGGCTTTTGAAACTCTCGAGGAGGTTCCTTGCAAGGTTGAAATCGATGTTGACTTCTTCTTCGTCGCTTGATCCTTCTTCGCCCGACTCTCTTGCGAGATGCTTATCCTTAGATGCTCCGCTTGATGTTGTGAGGGCAGGGACGTTATCAGTAGGTGGCCCAAGATTGAATGCTCCGGCGCGGTTGAGTTCTGCTTCCATTCCCTTCATGAGATTTTGAATTTCATTCAGTTCGTCCTCATCGCCACCCTCATCTGAGTCAAGCTCTTCAATACGGCTGCCCTTCTCGAACTTTGAGGTCTCTTCTTTATTTGGTACAATATTGGGACTACTGGCAGTGTCGTCTGCTGGTAACCCCATCATTTCTCTCATCATCTTGGCAAATTCATTCTCATCAAAACTTAGTTCCTTGTCTTCGTCCTCGCTGTCTTCATCGCTTTCTTCGTCGTCATCATCGTCTACATCCATACCGTCTATCTCGGCACCGTCTATGCCAGCTTCATCGTCGTTCAGAAATGCTTCAAATCTCTCGACCATTTTCTTTAGGTCTGCCTGGGTCTTTGCATCGCCAAACCCAGAGGGTGGTGCCGGTCCAAAAACTCCTGGAGTTCCTGACTTCTTATCTTTGCCCTGTCCCTCAAGTTCTCTCTCAAAATCCGCGAAGTTGATATCCATCCATTTTTCGTCATCCTCTCTGTTCGCGTCTTTCCAATCTGCCATTTCCAGATCCGTTGGAAGAGTTTCATCTCCGGCTTCCAAATCACCAAGCAGGATTTGAATCTCACGTACTGTGCGGCTGTCACCGTTCTTGGGATCTGCGACTAGCATCTCGAACCCCGACGTGATCTTCATGCCCAACTCTAGCTTTGAATGTGGTTTAGAACCTTCGGCAGGAGGGAGGTTCTCGAGATGGTCTAGCTTGTCTTTCCAAACGGGCGGCGCTGCAAATTGTTGGGATTTTAGTTGTGCATAAATGACTTTAGTAAATCGGACGGACAGAGTAACGAGATCTTCAGGCGGGAATACGAGTTTTGACGTCATTGATTGCAAAGGTTTCAACGCAATAGGATCCCGAAGGTAGAATGCTTCAGTAGCTGGAGCGATTGAAATTGGTCGGTCGTGCAGAACGTACGCCAACTTTCTCGGTATTGTGACAGTAGAATGATGAAGGGAGGCGGTAATTTGGGAGGGGTAGTTTCGCAGTCTGTAAAATGCTTCGGCTTCGACGAGAGGCGAGTGTATAAGTAAACTGGGGTTGTTTGTGATTTCTTGAAGTGCTTCTTCCAAGTCTAGCGCTCTCGAAGTAGGAATCGTTTTGGCAGTTGTAGATGGGGACGCCCTCAAGGGGATGATACGCAAGGTGTTACTATGTATCCATACCTGAGAGGTTCGTCAGCATATGGTATGGGGAGTCGCAAAGAGTGCCCACCCTGTTGTCCGCTATCTCTGGATTCAACCATCGAGGTAATGCATTCGCGGCTTCAATCAACAAGAACTCGCCGTCTGTATCCACAATTTTGATCCATAAATCTTGAAATCGATTGCTTAATTCTCTGATGATATATACAATAAGCCATTCGTCTTCGACGGAATCCCCGTAGTTTGTCAGACCATGCAGATATGTCAACCCTAATCTCATGTTAGAATGTGATCAAGAGCTGAATGCTGGATCTGCATACCTTTCTGGCTTTCGACTTCCAATCTGAATCCATCGCGCTGCCATATATATTCCTTCAAGAGACTTTCTGCCAACTTCAACCCTTCCTTCCTCACAATCTCTAGTCGCGAAAGCACTTCTTTGGGAGAGCTGAGTTTTGCATTAATAATGAAAAGAGAATATTCGACACAGTCATCCGGCAGATGTGTTGGATATCGATCAGATCCGTTTTGGAAGCCTTGGTAGTCGCCATTCGCGTCCATTTTCCCGATGAACTTGTTGCAAAGCTTTAAGAGGCGGTTGAAAATGAGGCTGAGAATACAACGGTGTTGTGCCTTCGAAAAAGCTGGCTCGAGCTTTGTTTGTGGGGCAATTGCTGGGGTCAAGGTTACGCTAAGACTGATTGGCTACTTCTTCACGCGAGTAAACAACAGAACGCGACTTCCATCTTCGAAACCCAATTAAGTGCCACGACATTTGTCTTTCTTCCATATTGCTTTCGAGTTGGAGTTCATGGCTTCTGTTATGCATTTGGCATTCTCACGATATTGATTTGCATTTTTTTACAGCAACCACAACGAGACTTCAAAGCTCGAAACTGCGAATATGGTCCATGCCGGAGTTGGAGGGCTGGACACACCACGAACAAATGTCGGAGATGGAACTTACCTGGGGAAGCAATTCGACTTCGATATATCACAAGAGCCTTCTTTCCAATCACCCTCAAAGGACGGCGACAATTTAGTTCGCCAGATGCAGAAAGGTGGACGCGCCGCGATTAGAACACC
Source organism: Chaetoscypha palmicola (assembly GCA_003988945.1). Classification (NCBI taxonomy): domain Eukaryota; kingdom Fungi; phylum Ascomycota; class Leotiomycetes; order Helotiales; family Helotiaceae; genus Chaetoscypha; species Chaetoscypha palmicola. Next base: position 150,287 of record QYAH01000005.1, on the reverse strand, counting down.
ACGAAGTCGCGTTGCACTTGGGGATCGTCGAAATCTTCCCGCTGGACTCGGGGGTGGAGAATTCACTCCCTTACTCAAAAGTGCCACAAGAAATAGTGCCTTACGACATGGCAAAGAAAACACGTCAATACACACACCAGCGTTCCTAAAAGCCGGAGGCTTGGGCAACATCCCGGAGGATCTACCTCATCATGGTAGCTCAGTATATGGGGATTCGAGAGTTGACTATTCCGCAATCGGCACACCAGCGCCTCAATTAGAAAGCAGCAGCACTGCGTCGACGCCTATGGCATTACTACCGCGGCGGAATGAAGGGCCTGGTGTTCTACAGGATGGCAATCAACTATCGTTACGAGAACAGGAGAACGTTATAGACAAGATTGAGAAGGAAAATTTCGGTCTCAAGCTAAAGATTCATTTCTTGGAAGAAGCTTTACGGAAAGCAGGTCCAGGATTCAGTGAAGCAGCTCTAAAAGAAAATACAGAGCTCAAGGTCGACAAAGTCACTATGCAAAAGGAACTACTTCGTTGTCGGAAGACTCTGACTACTGCTGAACGCGACTTGGAGACCTACCGTCAGCAAGTCAATGAAATGCATGATAGAGTCAAACAAAAGCACGCAAATGAAGGCCAGAAGGAGGCTATGCAGCACCTCCAACAAGCTCTAGATGAGAGCGAATCAGAGATTAACCGTCTAAAGCTCCAGGTGTCCAAGTTCGAGGACATGCAGGACCACGTGGAAGATCTAGAGGCTGATGTCAGGGAAAAGAATCGCATTATCGACGATCGTGAGGACGAAGTTGAAAATTTAAAAGACGAAGTTGAAAAACACATCGACAATATCACCTCCCTGAAAGAGACTCTCAAGAACGAGCAGCGTCGAAGCGTTGAATTGGAAGAGAAGGCTCAAGCTAGTGACGACTTGGAGGAAGCGAAGGAAACGATCATTGACTTGGAAAGCGAACTCAAGCGTGCAAAGGCTGGCCTACAAGAGGCAAAGGAGGAACAACAAGAAGCCGTAAAGGAGAGAGACCGTGCACAAGCCGATCTTGAAGAGCTTCAGGACGAGATGGCCAACAAATCTATCACTACCAAAGGCCTCAGCCGTCAAATTGAAGAGAAAGTGAATCGCCTTCAAGACGAAGTAGAAGAATTTCGGGAAAAGTATGCCACGCTCGAGGAGGATTATGCCGAACAAGCACGAGAAGTGGAGCAATTAAAATCCAAGTTCAGCACCATGAAGCACGAGAGCGAGGCGAATGAGAAATCTCTACGCGAAAAGCTCAATGTCTCTCAGGTCGAGAGTCGCAACGCGTCTCAACAACGAGACAATCTCAAAAGGCAGCTAGAAACCACAGGCAATGACCTTCAGCAAAAGGGGGACGAAAAGAATCTCCTGCAAGTACGACATGATGCCCTTACGCAGGAATCGAGCAGCCTTCAGAAGGAGCTCGCCAGGTCTCGAGAAGCCATTGAGGAATTGGAGGACAAATTAGACCACGAAAAAACTCTCGCCCTTAGCAACGAGCGAGAGGTCCGAGATGAATACAAGGGCGAGATTGATCGTCTGAATGACGAAATTGAGGATCTTCGTGCTGATGTAAGGGAAAAGCAACGACTTCACGATAATGACATCGATAAGTGGGAGAGCCGAGGACGGTCCTGGGAATCGCAAAAGGAAGCGGCTGAAGACAAAGCGGAAAGTCTACAGCGAGCCATTGATAAACTTCAACAAGCAGAAGGCAAACTGTCGAGCAAGGAATCAAGACTCAGTGATGCTCTGCGAGAAGAGAAAGATAGACATGCAAGTGAGGAAGCTAACCTGCTGCGTCAAGTGAAAGATCTCAATGAAGATCTAGATGCTCGAAGAAAGTCTCTGGAGGAAGCACGATCAGAATTATCCAACGTGCGAGAGGAGCTTCGACTCAGTCAACGAGAGCAAAAGTTGCTGGCTGAAAAGGTCGAAGGTCTCGAAGACGAAGTTGAGATCCTTCAAACCAGTCTAGACGAGGAGAGTGACCAGGCGAACCAAGACCTAGCGGCAGCAAAGCAGGAATCTGACACTCTGCGCAGACAATTGCAATCCTTGAAGCAAGATCTAGCGAGAGCTGAATCTGCGGCCAAGGCTGCTCGAAATGAGGTGGAGGCTTTCCACTCCAGCCAGCAATCAGACGAAGGTAGCAAGAGCCTTTTGAGAATGACACTCAAAGATGCGGAAGCCCAGCTTGTCAAACTCCGCTCTGACAAGCAGAATCTACAAGATCAACTGGCTAGTATTACTGCTGAGATGCACACACTCCGGCTAGCTAAGTCGGAGGCTGAAGCCGAACGTGACGAGGTTCACAGCCAAGTTAAAGCTACGAAGTACCAAGAGGATGAGACCTTTCGTTTGGATCAGGAACGAGTTGATCTGCGAACCTCAAAGTTGAAACTGGATGCCGAAGTTCGCCGTCTTCGAGAGGAGAACAAGGCAGCGATTGCTCAACAGGTAGCGGTAGAGCAAGAACTGCAGGAAGAAATTGAACGAGCCAGTACGGAGGAAACTCGTTTATCTACAGAAATCCACGACCTTCAGAAGATACTACGCGGATCTTCTGAAAAGAGGGAACTTTCCACTGCCAAAAAGACCATACACCAGTTAGAAAAACGTGTGAGGGAATTGGAGGATGAAGTTGCAATGGGTCAAGGACAGGAGGAGACTTCGCAAGAGCTTGAGATAGTTCGTCAGGATCTCGTATCTGCTCGTCAAAGGGAGACCGAGTTTCTTCAACGGGAAGCCTCCCAGAAGGAAGCTCTCCGTGGTCTCAAACGTCAAATTACGGAGCTCGAACGTAAGGCCCATGATGCTGAAGTTTCTCGTCTGGTAGTGTCTTCACCACAGTCCTCCATCACTGGATCTGCTCGCAAAACAGAAATTGTCGAAGTACGCGCCCAATTAGCTGCAACCTATCAGTCACTCAAAGACGTCCGCTCACAACTCAAGAACGTTGAAAAAGAGAGTTCTCGTAAGATCAGTGCTGTCAACACCGACTACCAAGCTCGAGTTGCAGAATGGGAAGAGGAGAAGGATGAGCTTGAACGCTCTCTGGACCAGGCACAAGTTGAGATAAATGAGCTCTCAGTCAAGAATGGTACTTCAGAAGCGACAATCACGCGTCTTCGAGGAAAGATCGATCGTATCGAAAAAGCACTGCAAGCCGAACGCCTCAATCGCGGTGAAGATCGCACCATGGCGTTTGAGCGGAAGGACCTGCACGAGATGTTGCGAGAAACTCAAGTCCAAGTTGAAACTTTTGAGGTGGCCATGGAGGGCAAGGAGAATACCATTGCCCTTATTTCGAAAGCAGAGGAGCAATTACGCGCACAAGTCAAACGTGTGCGCGAAGAACGTTCTCAATATCGATCCAAAGCTATCGCTGCCGAGAGCAAATTCAAAGACATGGAGCAAAGATTCCGAGACGCTGAACAGAACTGGGAGGCAGAGAAGCACAAATTCTCGCAACAGCGCTCCGAAATATCTGGGACCCAGATGCAACTTAAGGTCCTAGAACGGCAGTTCTTGGAGGTTCGAGAGACGTTAGAGATTGAAAAGAAATCAGTTGTCCAATATCGATCTAGTGCATCATCTGCTCAAATGCAGCTTAAGGTACTCGAGAAGGAGTTCAAGGATGCTGAGAAGAGCTGGAAGGTTGAGAGAAAGAAGATTTCACAGAGCATGCCTGATACCTCATCCGTCCAGATTGAGCTTAAGGTGCTAGAGCAACAATTCAAGGCGGCTCGAGACAACTGGGACGCCGAGAAGAAGACACTCTCCGAGCATTGCTTTCATTTTACGACGGCTCAGATTCAACTCAAGGCTTTAGAAAAAGAGTTCAAGGACGCTCAGCAAGCTTGGGCAGACGAAAAGCAAAGACTTGTCCAAGATGCAGCTCAAGCGCCATCCATTGTTCGATCAGCGCAGATTGAGCTTCAGGTTATGGAACAAAAGTTCAAAGAAGCCGAGCAGAAGTGGAATGCTGAAAAGAAGTCACTACAGCTACAACAGCAAATCGATGCGGACATTCAGCGTACCGCTGATGCTGAGAAACAGAGAGCTGCTCAGCTTTCCTCGAGACGCTCATCGCTACGAAGTCCAGCTAAGGAGATCGAACAGAGATGGGAGTCCTCCACTAAGAATCGATATATGTCAACGGAGCATCACCAAAAGACAACTGAGCAGAAGTGCAGCTCTGAAATGTCGAACAAGACAAAGAGCCATGGTTCGACCACTGCTTTACCAGTTTCCGACCCGTTTGCCGGACTTAACCTAGAATCGAGGAATACGACAGTTGCTGATCACTCTGGACCCAACCAATTCCAAAGTCGGGAGAGAGCTGATACCACTGGACATGCATCGGATACCGCAAAATCTACGATTCACTCGGAAAAGTCTGCAGGCCAATCTCGCCAAAATTCATCTAAACGCCGGATTTCGCTGAAGCATCTTTCAGATCCCGCACGTCCTGGCGATGGGTCTCTCATACTCAATCTGAATGAAATGGACAAACTCATTCGAGGAGGTCTCAGAGTCAATTCTCCTGGTCCCGAAAATGACCAGAACTCTACGACAACTACTTTTACGGAAGAGAACTTCGATGCCAACGTGGAAGAACCCACCACGAGTTCCTTCACAGGGACTGACCTCAACGTCAACAAGTATACCACGATCAATTCCAACCGCAACGCAACAGTAAGCGATTTCACAGGGACGGATTTGAATGTCGACAGATACACTGCCACAGGATCTGTTTTCCAGGTGAACAAAAATACTGTGACTGGTACGGATTTCAATCTCAATAATTTTGTTACGACGAGTTCTTTTCAAGGACTCGATGCTGGAACCTCAAGAAATGGATCGACACTCATCCTTCCGGACGGGGCAAATTCGTTTGCTATTCAAACCCAACTCGAAGAACTTGAGCAACGCTTCAGGCAAGCCGAGCAGAACTGGGAAGAGGAGAAGCGACGATTTAACGTCATTGAGGCCACCTACAAGGAAAAGGAGGAGTCATGGGAAGTCGAACGACAAAAGCTCACTACAGGTGTTCGTTTCGTCAACACATCTGTGTCAACTGTGAACAACGACCACGAATGCGAATCATTGAGAAAAGATTTTAAGCACAAAGAGTACATTCACATCCGGGAAATGCGAGCACAAAAACTCCAGATCGAGTATCTGCGAGCTAAGTGTTATCGTGAGGAGGGCCTGAGACATCAGTGTGCGGTTGCAAAGAAGTACACCGGCTTGCAGGTTGAGAAGTACCAATCCTGGTATGTTTTACTACTCCCTTCCATATTCTCATCTACTAACACATCGCTTTTCAGGCACGAAACAGACGTACGGCTTCTCAAATCTGCGGGTATCAAGCTACCGGCAAAGCCAATTGTCAAGAAAGGCTCCAAGCTACGCGTAGTGGCAACGGCAATCCGCGCCACGATTCGCATGCAAAAGATGGCTGAGAAGTGGAAAGAACACACCATGATTCGCGACCGCTTGCTGGCCGTGTCGAAGAAGCAGAGAAAGGCATCCCGGGACCGGGATGTCAGTCTATTGATGAAAGAAGTCTGAGGCGTCGCGTGGTAGTACATTCCGAGTAGAGTGTGGATATCGTTGTCTTGCGTGCGTGTTTTTGTTTGAATTATGCATATGATATTTGAATTTTCTCTGGCGTTTTTGGGAATAGGGTCCGGGCTGGGTATCACGACGAAAGGACTGAAAGCATGCATGCATTGGATGAGCAGCATCCGTGGCGTATTGTTGTCGAGAGAATCACAAAGCAGAATGACTATTTAGATATGGATGAATAGTGTTAGGTTAGCTTGGCCAATTGAATCATTCTTTGAAACTTTCTGTGTTCTGAACCTGGTGTAATGAGACTTCAATTTCTCGGTCTAAATTTATATCGGGAATTGTGTTCCAGAAAATGGTGCCGCTAAACAATCTCCAATTTCGACGAGGATGTAGGAACTACACAGATCTCGAAAGGGAATCACTGTTCGATCTCACGTCACTATGCGTTGTACTGCCAGTCGAGAACGAGCAAATATAGTCCATCGATTGAATGTCCATTCATTGAGATTACCGTGTATAACCTTGCCTATCCAGGCCGTAACCGCGTAAAACCAAATCCCTTTATAAGTGCCCGCCCATGAACTCTCAAAACGAATGGATCCTGTCATCGCTGGCGTAGGTATCTTCATTCTCGCATGACGCTAGCGATCTAGGCATGCGTGCGTATGTGACCTTTTTCCACATTCCCATTTGCACATGCTTTTTACGCTAGATATTATAATATTTACAGGACAAAGAGAATGTTGGTGTCTAGGGCTAGTATTAGTATTGATTGTATTTGGATGAAGGGTGCAGATAACTTACTTAGTGGATGACTACAGCTCAACTGAGGCTTTTGTGTATATTTCGTAGCAAGCTCGTCACGAATGCTGTTTAGTAGTTGGACGTAAGATTGTTGTGGGTTCTTCTTCATAGATGTAATGAATGCCCATGACATAGCACCAGTTGCTTGTGCTGCGATGGTAGCATCGGCTCTGTGACATAAATGTTAGCTGACATTATTCCCAGAGCTGTTGGAGACATAAAACGCCAATGGCAGGAGCTACGTAGGACCATCGATCGAACGTGACTCGCAGCTCTAAGCCTACCCCGCAGCCGTAATTTGACTGTGGAGGGACTTAGAGCTTTAAAAACAGAAAGGACTGATAGGTACAAACAAAAGCAGTAAGTAGAAATACAGCAGGGAGACAGGGTCATGCCCAGTGCCTCCGCTCCGAGGGAATGGTATCCCAACGCCAACGCTAGTATGCCAACGCCCACTCTAATGCATGAAAACAACGCCATAAACACATTGTAGTGGAGCCGGCTACCCATATGTACGCCAGCCCAACTTAATATGCAGAACAGTCCAGAAAATAGGAATTGTTGCTCGTAAAAGGGTATACTAACGATGTCTGATCATCTTTACTTCCTGCCCACATTATGACATCAGCTGGCGATGTTTTCGTCGCCATGGTCTTATTATACGCATCGTCTCCGGTAGTAGCCTTCTTGAAGAAGCCCATCAAGTTACTAGCAACGCCACCAAGATCGCCATGGCTGTAAGACGAAATGACTCCAAGAAGACCTTGTCCAGCTTCTTTCGCAAGATTCGGCTCTTTGAGAACACCTTGAGTGGAGTAGATGTATGGTAAATCCAGAGCAGTTCCCGAATGGCAAGAATCGAAAATGGCCGTTAATCGAACACCTGCTTGCAGTGGTGTAACCATAATTCTGTGCATCTCATCGTCGACAATGTGGCCGACTTGTCGGAAATCCACAGGGTAAATAACTTCATCGTATCCATCCTCCTCGTCACCATCCAAATCTTTGGTCTGACCACCGTGACCTAAGCGAAAAGTCAGCATGCTGTGATAAAGCGCCACGGAAAGCTTATATACCCGAATAATGGAAAAATAGAGAATCGTTGGGTCGAGCATCTTTTACCAGCCAGTGCATTGCCCTCAGTATGTTTTGTTTGGTTGGTTGACTCATTGGATTTTGCTGATCATCAGTCAGGAGGACCATATCGTCGCGTTGGTAACCGAAATTTTCGTTCAAGAATGATGACATATTCTTGACATCGTTGATACACCCACGTAGTTGTCCCCTTTGTCCAAAGTAGTTAATCCCGATTAATAAGGCTTTTCTTCGACCCGTACAATTCGAATATTGGAACGCGTATCCTTGCGGTGCTCCTTGACCGAAGTCTTGTAGTCCGGATGGAGGGGGAGGTGGGGCGTTGTGGTTGCCGTTCGCATAAGCATTGTGGTTCACCGACGGCATTCCTATGTGTTTTTGTTAGCCTGTGTTCCGACCTTTTTCTGTTTCTCTGTAACGTACCAGGTCTGCCATATTGTGGTGCATTGTTTGGAACACCATTGTACCCGCCATATTGCTGTGGGGGAGGCTGGCTGTACCCGTAAGGATTCTGTGGTGGAGGTGGCGGTTGATAGTCATAGCCTCCTTGATGCTGTGGAGGTGGTCCCCAATTCTGCTGAGGTCTGTCAAGAAGTTAGCACGAACACTATAATCAAAGAGCTTCGTAGTCGTACTGATTGTAGTTTGGCTGGGACGGGTACTGCAGTTGTGGAGGACCTCCATGGTGTCCATATGCTGATTGGTAACCAGCTCCCGGATAACCAGACATGTTTTCTTTGCTAGTAGCTTTAATTTAGAATGGTTGAGGAAGTGTAAGAAATGTTCGTCAACGGCTCACGCCGAGGAACGCTTCGAATGAAATCTGATAGAATTTTCCTCCAAAGTTGAGATTCGGTAAACTTGACTCTAATACTAAGGCAGAGACAAAACTTGCCGATCAGGGAGAATGAAGCACTTATAGCTCGAGGCGGGCCTGAGGTAGTCGCAAAGCACACAAAACGTGGGGAGACGGGATTGTTGAACCCAAGGATGCCGGGTAGCAGTAGCGAACGGCAGACAAAGAGCAGCGAGTATGACCAAGACTAGGGCAAGGCAGCAGAGCGATGTGCGGAAGATATCCAGATGGATTCGAAATAGATGACGAGGGGTGAGCGGTCAACGGTTGAATAGAAGTGAAGGTGGTGGTGGTGATAGTGTGTGAATAGATGGCGGATGACGGAGTTTGCTCGAGGGACAGAACAGTGCCAGAACAGGGCTGAGGGGGCGGATGTAGATGCAGGTAGTTGTTATAGGGGTTTGCGCTGATATCTGGGACTATTCAACCAGCCACAAGTCCTAATTCGGAGCTATCGTGTCTGCAGTGGAAGGTCGGGTGCGGTGCGGTGGTGTGGTGTTGTAGACGAGTTCACGATGAGAGGAATTAGAAGGTCAGAGAAGCGGCATGGGGGGTGAGGCTGATAGCTGCGCTAGCATTCGCTTCTCGGGCCACCAGCACAAGTCACAACGCAAGCACCATGGCCGAATCACACCCAACCCACATCATCGCCAGCATTCATGTACGAAGTACACCAGCGCCAGCATACCAGCGCCAGCATGCCATCGCCAGGATACAAGCATGCAAGGATTCATACGCTCACTGATCTGCACTGTCGAACCACAATCGCGACCGCCCCCGGCGCGTCCCAGAGCATATTGAATCAAAACACAGCAATGGCAGCCCCTACAGCCGTCACTCAGTCTTTCTACGATTAGGCCATGATGGCTTCCAATACGTCCTTAGCTCTACGAGCTCATCCATGGAGGCCTAAATCTACGCACCTAACCTACCTAAGTCGCGAGCTACGAACACATCGGGCAGACCCCAAACCTTAGGTACACCTCGGTACATTGCGAATTGCAGCTGTGGGGGTATTTCCTAGAATTTTCTAGCGTTTCATAGCACGAACCAATACCGTTTCTGTGTTGGAAAGGAAGCTATTTTCAACATACTTCGTAGTTAACGTCGAGCTAACTACCGAGTTACGACTATAGAGGAATGCCGTTCTCCACATACGTCTCCGAGGTCCCCGTTAGCCTAGACGATTCTTCAACGACAACGACCCTTTGTCTCTAGGCTCGAGGTGTGTGGACTTTCCTCTACCGTCATAGTTTCTGTCACTAATAATACGCTCGATTCTCAAACTTGACGGCATGTATACACGGCCTCCACTAGAACGGAGCCTCCGTTATGCTAGTACTGTACAGTCTCCAGATGTTCCATTCTTCTTCGATGCATTACATTGCATTCGGAAAAACACATCGTGGCTTGGACTTTGAACAATGCCACATCGATCACGAGAATCCGGCGGCAGCGACAAGAACTCGTTCAATACCCACCCATCTGGTCTCTCTCACGGTGGAATTATACCTGCATGCAGCCGAACCACATTGCCCCCGGTACGAGCAAGAGGAATTATACCTGGGGAAATTGGGCAGAAAGTTTCATCTGCTGGGATGCAAGATCACTGCGTGGATGGCACAAAAGCAATTCCCATTGTCGTCATTGGAAAGAGGTGCTTAATCGAAAGCCAACATCAAAATGCGTGATCGCCAGTAGGCAAACAACTGGCAAATCATGGCATATACTATTGTAGATGGGCGCATCAATTGATGTCCTCAAGATGGAAAGATGCGGCCGTCGAAGGGTGTGCTAGCATTCGCTTCTCGCGCTGCATGAGCCCAGATGCAGGAGATCTGAGTAATACGGTGTGTCCGATAGGGCTTAACCTTAACAGTGCTAGTAGGAATGGAGACAGTAGGATATATAGCTATACGGTTATAGATAATTCTTAAAAAAAAATTAGTATTAAATTAGTTTTAGAACATTATAATTTAATATATTATTTTCTAGAACAGGTAGATTATTTTTATTATTTGTTTTAATATAATTGAAATATTATAATATTAGGGGGTAGATTTATAAGACTATAAAATTAAGAATAAGGTTTAGAATTTACTTTTAAACATTAGGATAAGTACGAAGCTAATTAGTTAATCAAACCCTATATGATAAGAATCTAAAAATTATCAATTGAGATCTTCCAGAGCAGGTTAAATGACAGGGAGCATTTTCTAGCCCTGTAAACGGGTGATCGACCATAACTACATATGTAACAGCCATTAGCGCCAACGTTAATATCTTCAATGTAGTAGAATGTGTCTCTGCCAAAAGACCCGTCCGGAACGTTCTGACCATTCTAGCGAAGACTTTAATCTCGCGCGCCTAAAACCTCGTTGTCATCGTTGTCCTAGATGTGTGCAATACCGGCTTTATACATAGCAAGCCGAGGTTGTGCATTTCCGCAACATGATTCTTCCACAAATTAGACTTTCTGATCATTCACATAGTGATCGCGTCCCTTCGCTATGTTTGCACTCTAATATTACATGACGGCACTGCCCAGATTTTACTTTGCTTTTGCTCGTGCTGTCGACAGCAGGCCAATTCCCAATCAACCAAACTCCGCAAAGACCAAGACCGCTTTCATCCAAGAACCGTCACTATGCCCTCCCCATTAACTGTGATCAAAGTCTTTGCCTCAGGCCCCCACTGGAGCGCCGTTGCAGGCACCGCGAGACTGATAACATCAGCCCACGATTTTGTCGACTTAGTATATTGCGAAATGGTAAGTCCTCGAGGGCCCGATGCTGCTAGGAATTGTCCTGTATAATCCCATCGAATGCTATCGACTTGCCCACCAATTTCTAGGACCTTCACCTCTGCTGCCTTGCCGTCCTTCCGTATATCGAAAATGACAACGCTGTTGGACCCCTTGGCAACAGCGGCGAACCAGATACCGTTCTCTGAGAACACGAGATCTTGGACCGGACCGCCTAAATCGAAGCTTGCTGCTTTCTCTCCACTTTTCGTATGGAAGACTTTGATTTGTCCATCGCTACCTCCTGCCGCGAAGATATGCCCATCAGGATGAAAAGCAGCAGTGGTAAGCTCTATTAACTTTATTAGCAACTGGAGTTGTTATATTCGAGAAATAACGCGTACCTGAATCTGTGTATACTTGAGTCACGGGCTTTCCACCTGCAAGGTCGTAGAAGACGAAGCTCTTGTCCACACCGACCGAAGCTAGTATTTCGCCGCTTGGATGTAAGGCGAGAGCGTTGGCGCTGCCTGCGTGGGATGTGAACGTAGCCTCGCTATCTCCGAAGACCTTGACCGCGCCAGAAGAGGTAGAGACTACAGGCTCGCTGCCATACCAGACCGCATCTGTGACTGTTGCTCCCGCCTTGAACGATTGCTGGATTTTCTTCTCCGCAATTGAGTATACCCCAACCACGCCTTCAGAGCCTCCAACGATCACAAGCTCTCCGCTCTCGTTTACTGCCAACGATGTTGCTCCTTGGTACAGAGGTTCAGAAGCAGATACTGCGCCAAAACTTTCTATGATTTCCAAGTCAGCCCATCCTTTGGGTATTGGTCGCTTTTTCCGGGTCTTGGTCAGCCTGCAAATAATTAGCATCACATCGACATTGATAGAGTATCTTTTATCGTACTTCTCATGGGCCGCATCAATCTTAGCAGCGAGCTCCTCAGGTAATCCTTCGCTGTCAATCTGCATTGCATCTCCATTACCAGTGGGCCCTGCGCCAATCGAAACTTTCGAGAGCGCATCTCGAGCTTCATCGCGTTCTTTCGTAATCCTAGCGATAACTCTCACAGCCGCATCATGTTGGTATAAGGCTGTGGTTAATTCTTGGCGTGTTTGCGTTAGTTGTTGCCGGAGTGTGAAAGATTCGAGGGCTAACGCGTCCCATTCGTTTTGGAAGGCGGATAGAAGTGAGGGAACTGATGTGAGGGTCGGAGGTCTTGGGGTGACGATTTTGGAGGATTTGACGTCGAGGAGGTCCGAAACTTCAAGGTCTTCCCCGTTTACTGGATCCTTGTGGTTTTCAGCAATATAGTTCTCGATCAAGCGTTTCTCGTAGACAATTCCTAGGTTTGCAGGTTAGCCTCGCGGTATGCTAGACCTCGTCTGCCTGCCTTACCTGACTTTGTAGAAACAACAGGCTGTTGTGGAGCTTCGCCAGATACTATAATCACTAATTAGTCGCGGTCCAATCGACACATGCGTTCTTAAAGGCAACCTACTAGAGCACAGCATCTTGATTGCAGAAATGGTTGGGCATAAATTCGCTCTGGCGCAATCGCGATGGGACTGTCTGGATACTTTTTCGAAGTCGCGGTAAGAGCACTAACCGAAGTCGTCCTAGCGCCAATGGACTAGATAGCCAAAGATAGTTCAGTGAGCCTTGTCCCAACTCCTTTCTCATTCACCAACATATCGAAGAACTCAGTCATTGTTTGCATCGCTTCATTGAGAAAACATCTGAACCATGCCTTCTCAGAACCTTGAACCGATTGCTAGTGTTCCTGCGTTGTCCACCATCGAACGAGCGAGTATCCTGGATGCCCTATTTGAGCCTTGTACTGCCCTTCACACCTTATCGGTGGACCTTCTCCACACCTCAACTTTTGACTCTTACAACGATCTTGTCGCGAGTGTCGGAGTTCAATTGACAGAGCTGTCTGAAAGTCCTTCCACAAGTGATACAGAATGGCTTGATAAAATTCTGGGTGCCCATCCAAGGCTTGGTGAGAAGAAAGTCGAAAGTGCACAGTCTCAAGCAGAGCAAGCTCAATTGAACACTGGAGGCGAGGAACAGGCTGCAAAGTTGCGGGATCTGAATGAAGAATATGAGAAAACATTTCCCGGTCTCAAATATGTGTATGGAGAAATTTGCCGCTCGTTGCAGTCCATCGAGCTGATCAACGTTTAGTGTCTTTGTCAATGGAAGATCACGTCCGGTCATCATGGAGAACATGCAAGAGAGGATTGCGAGAGGAGACATCAAGCTAGAAAGGGCAGAAGGTATCAAGGTATGATTTCACCAGCAGTAGTTGATGAATTTGTGTAAGCTGATTCTCATTACTGGAAGGCAATGTGTGATATCGCCGCAGATCGCGCTGCAAAACTCCAACAGTCCTGAAATGCACCTATCGTTTTCTCCAGCCAGCCGTCCTTATGATGAAGTTATGAATGAGTCTTACAAATTTGTCGACGCCGACCATGCAAATGCAGTTACCGGTACATTATCATTGTGATCATTAGTTCACCCGGACGAAAATGCTATCCCCTTGTCGCTCTTTTTCTCTCAACATCTCAACAATGTCTTCCTCCGCGGGCTGAGGTGGCGTGTCAGGTAAGTTCTGTGTCAAAATCCCGTCGATTGTATCCATATAATCATAGTCATCTCCATCACTGGTTATCGGATTCATGATGTTGAAATCAGAATAGATATCAGAGACCTCGCTCATGCCATCGTCCCCACGCTCGTCATATTCATCTTCCAGATCGAGAGCGTCATAGTTCGAGAGTCCTAGTGGAGATGGCGGTAGACGCAACTCATGGTTTCGGGGCTTCTGCAGTACTATTTCCCGGAATGACAGCAAGGCTCGACCTTTCTCCTGCTCAAGCTGAATGAAGTTTTTCGCGGCGTCCATTCTCTTCCGTACTCGATTCATAATTGCGGCTTTTCTAAGTTCGCTTCTGCCAAGAGCCTTGTGCTTGGAGCCCAAAACTGCAACTTTGGCCACACCACGGTTTACGATATTGGTGGCCGGCTGTGAGTAGGGCAGACTAAGCCGGGAGGTGATAAGATGCAGTCTTAACCGTCGTTTCTTCCTTCCTTCATTTCCGTCCCCATCCACATCGGATAAAGCACGTCGACGTTTGAATGGCCGGCTGGTGGAAAGTACCAGCGGTAACGAGGCGTCGAAAGAGAACCTGATTGAAGGGCCAGGGCAGAGTCTGAACGTGAAGGTGTCTCTGCAAGAGGGCCGGTCACAAAAGATGTGTACCATGCTCACGTATGTCTTTCTGTTGGCGTATCTTGGTAAAAAATGCTGATGACCTGGAATGCGTTGTAAGTAGCCCTGTTAAATAGGCATCATCATCTCCTCCACGAAGACGAGCACTTGAAAACAGACGCTCATCGGGACTGCTCGCAGGAGGGACTCTGAGAGTGCTGCTGGGAGAGTGCGTTCCCAGGTCTAGCGATGACTTGGAGGTTAGAGGTTGTGGCAAAGAGCTTGAAGAAGGGCACGAGAGGTGAAGTACGAAGAGCAGGAAGGGTAGGAAGGCAAGACCACGCACACGAGGAGGAGAGATGACCAGCCGGGAGACCCAGCGTCCAACGAGCTGGGTTAGGTCTCATCTCATTATTCAACCCGCACTTTGTCGCCCATTAAGAACCCTTGTCCGTATTGCCATTTGCGGGGAAACAGCGCCGTGCAGGGTGCCAGAGCCAATGCGAATGGACCCCCAGCGATCGTTTGGGGCAGCTGGTGCCCAATCCGAGAGTCTGAATCAGCAAAATGTGTAAAAAATGGTGATCACGAGGGGGAACATTTCTTACCGCTGTCAGCCTTGTGTCTGAGGCATTCTCACTCGAGCCTTGAATTTGAGGCACATATATTACATTCGTAATGCTCAGGCTGAGGTAACGCTGCACCACGTGGGGCCTTAGTCGGGAGCATATCTCCTCTTCATCTATGATTCGTCGCTATTCTACTACCGTATTAGATTATTAGACCCGAACAGACACTAGGTCTAAGTAGTATTTCCAAGAGGATATTATACTGTACTATTTAACTTTTCATCTCTTACTAGTGAATAATAGACTAAAATTAATTAATTATATATATTTTTTTTTACAAATGTAATAATAATATTCGTTTTAAGCTGTACTATATCATCTTTCAATTTTTAATAGATAATCCATCACAATTAGTCGATAATCTCTTAGATTTAGTAGAGAATCTACTAACCCAAGTAGACAAGGAGCGTCCGACATCTCTCTCCATCCGGTCGTTTGTGGCTTGCGTTGTCGCGCGGTCTGCCCAATCACTTCTCTTCGCTAAAGCGCTGCTGCAAGCCATTCTGGCACTCTGCAGAGCTTGGCTCGAGCTCGGCTAACATGCTTGAGCCACAACCATGGCTCGCACTAACCACATTAAGTGTGACAACCACATTACAACCACCTGGGCAGGTTTTTGCAAATCTTAGTGGATGCTTTGCTGTAGGGCTCAAGTTATACAACCATTTAGCAACACACCGCAGAATGCAGTCGACATTCGCCTATACCAGGCTCTGTATCGAATAGGAAGCTGTGAAGTCACGGTCAATCTTTTGGCAGTCCTGCCCACACGTCTTGTAACTCAACATTGGTGTCCCAGGCGTCATGCACTGACAGCCTGCCTCTTTGCCTCGTCGTTCGCACAACACTAAGTGGTTTGTCCATATGCATAGTCTTGGTTTCTGCACTTTTCAAGGAGTCGTGGTCCAATAGAGGTTTCGCCGCTCGCTCAGCAATCCATGGAAGCCACATGTCACCCCTATCGTCGAATCTAGTATGAAGATAGAGAGAAGGCCCGAAGGATCAACAGACTTCACTTGCATTTTGCTGAACTGCCGTCAATTTCCACTTCCAGTTAATCGCCGGGTCTTTTGCTGACAGACAGATCGCCCTGCCGATATCACAGATCTCTTCTCACCGTCCAGACCAACAATATGCAAGCCATGTGGCTATGTACATGTACTTCTACCTCCGATAAGCACAGCGGATTCTCCACTTAACAAGCACAGACCTCACAATATGTGTATGTACTGTACTTGTCCCGCCAAATTTTGTATCAGCTTTGTCGTCAGACGCCTTCTAGCCTATGGGGTCGCCGATACAACACTTCAGCATAGCATGTGTGGCTCAACTTCCTGGGGTCGCCAATGTTTCTAGCCTCCTTGCCCGGCAGAAGAAAAACATTGGAAGAGAGCTTTCGAGACAACGTCTCAGCCTTATTGCGGTCATATTACGGTTAAGCATCCTTCACCGTCGCTTCTACTAGGTCCCGTCCAACCGCATTGATCGGCAGCTTCAGGTTTATGCTTAATTTGCTTCCATTTATGTTCTCTTTAGGTGGGCTGAATGAGGAATTCCAAGAGGCCTTCTCAAGATCAACATCGCAATATGAGTGGCTGTCACACACGAACTCATTGCTCGCCATCTTACACCGACCTCGCTTGTTGATACACATTTACTGTACCAGCAGTCATGATGTATGGCAGATATCCTGTTGCCTAAATCAAGCCATTGTCCAATCAATCGATCGACCAGATGAAGCCCTGTCACACATTTCAGGGGACGGGAGTGATTGCTGGGAGCCAACGTCCAGCGTTACTCCCCATCTACGAAGTACTGTAGCCTTGGTGGCTTGACCTTGTGCCCCGGTCTTGATGACGCGCTTGTTAGACGCCAGTACTCTCTGGTCTGATACACACACTGCTTAATTCAGAGGATCAGTATCTCACAAGATCAAGTACCCTGTTCTTTGAAGATAGTGCCCCAGGTACAGAATTGAATCCTTTAATTCTCTTCAGAGCCAATTATCACAAATTAGGCAACAGCGCTTGGCACTCCGAGCTTCGGAACTTATCACTCGACGAAGTGGTTGTTTTCTCTTGTCCCTTTTCTGACCGTTCATTTCGCGCTTACTGTAACAAATGCAGCATGCAACCTTTTGCAATATCAACGCTTACCCGCTTGGCGGTTACTTCCAAAGCGGGTCTCTCAAGCACCACCAAGGGTCTACTCAAACCCCGCCAGAAAGCGGCGGTGAGATGCAGAAGCGAAAAAGTCAACTCCACGAGACATCAAATCATCCGCGTTCCTGGCTGTTAAAAGTTTTGCATTTTTCCCGAGTAACGTGGTGGCGGTGAAGCCCGAGAAAATTGTCTCGGTATCTCGGTCCGTTAGCATTTATTTCTCGTTGTCATAGTTTGCGTTGCTTAGTGCGTGCGAGCGAGGTGCTCGTGAGCTGTGTTGAAATGTTCACGATAGTTTCGTTATATTCTCCACTCCGAGCTCTTGAGGTCGCCGATGATGGTGAATGTTCCCCGTATTCCCAGCGGAGAACGGAGGCCTGCGTTAGAGAAGTTTGTTTTCCTACGGAAGAAGAAGGTTAATATTTTTCATCCAAGCTTTTTCTCTTGAGCTTGCTAGGCATCGTTTTCTGTTATTCGATGTCGCTGCTCGATGCACTCCTTCATCGTGTAGACGGTCATCACAGCAATTTTTTTTTCCTGTCGAATTTCAGACTTTAGATGGTGTCCAGAATTCAGAAAGACGAGAAGCTTTCGGTACTAAAAGAAATATCGCGGTCATTTGCTACTCGCTTTTAACAGGCTCTCCTACTTTTGATGTCATTTCCTTATAATTGTACTCTCATTCCTGTTCAGACAAGATCTTTATCGTAGCTTTAAACGGCCTCGAGATAACCTTCTTCGCCTTTTAGTTAAGAATAACATCGGACTCCCGTCTTCAAGACCAATACAAGACGAATACGTGATAAAACTCGGCTCTCAGTGTAAAGGTTGACATCTAGACAACATTCATTGTCTACCGGATTACTACAAAAACAACCAGTTCTTTTATATAGCACGCGTTTTTGTGACCTTTTTCCCTTCGTATAAATTACGGTTCACAATTTCGAAACAGAAGGGTTCTCTAGACACCTCAGAGTGCCCGTCTAAGTTGAATTTAGTCGAGGACAATCTTCTCTCGAAGGCCAAGATTCCGTGTTTGAAGTCAATTCTTATTCAACTCCCAATTCTATTAGCTATACGAAGTCAGCTGGCCCCCTTCTCCCCGGGTACCTCAAACGATACTCGCATGTTCAGATACTATAACTCTCATCATCTGCTAATCAACAAGAGGACGCTCGTGACGCTGTAGTAATGAACGGCGCCGCCGATCAACATACACCAAATCCTAGAAGGTTTTTATGTGTCGATAGAGTTGAGACTCTAATCTTACCCATCTCCTAAGAAATTCAATGTGAGCAACAACCTCTGGATTCCCCGTGAAGGGGGAGATACTCTATTTCCAGCCAAGTGAAAAGAGCTGATTTCGGTTCTAAGTATAAGAGGCTATTTTGTACACATGCCTCGGGCGGTACAACTAAACACTAGTAATAAGCTCGTCTCATAGTGAAATACGCAACATACTCCAATGAAACCACGAGGGATAGCAAAATAGTCTTATATTGATTCACTGGCCTGTCCCTGTACAAGAAACAGAGAATTCCCCTACCGAGATTATCACAAATCATACTCAGCGAGAGATCTAGAGATGAATTCCCATCTCTCCTCGGGAGGTGGAGAGAATTCAACGGTCACTTTATAATGACTGTAGCGCTCTCATACCCTCTCCTCTATATTTCGCTCCCTCTTTCTCAGCGCCCTCTTCTCCACAAAGTCGCACCTTCAAACTCCTCTTCATAAAATTCGCAACTACCACCTCCCCCACCCTTTCCAGCATCATCAAATTCCAATACAACCACCTCACATCCTCCAATCTCAATCAAGAAACACAGCTCATCAGTCACGAGGACGCTTCAAAGGTATGTACGCCTCTCTTACTCCTCTCCTTCGCACTAACTCTCAATCCAGTAATCCATCGTCGTTCATAACCTCATTCATCATTGCTTAGTGTTTAGTCACAGCTTCCCGTCTCTTCCTCACTCAACAGAACAGACAGATGACTCGGCAATAGGTTGTCGCAGCACTTGCAAGATAGTGTCTAACAATATAAATCCAAGCCAGTAATAAAACCCAAGTCAACTCGACTGAACGAGCCAAGGCGAACAGTCTAACTCATTAGATCAGAAAACAATACAATAGCACGACTACTGGCTCTGTTGATTTGGATATAGTAGCTGATCTCTGAGGGCATATAGTACACGGATAGATCTTGTCTCGTTGGATGTAGTGCTTAACGCGCTGTTGTTGTTATAGGTAGTCGCTAAAGAGCTTGATAAGAAGCATTTGAAAGAGGGCTGGGGAGAGTGATTTCATGATAATGCATTTCACGTTATTTCCTGATTGATCGATATCATGCACTTCGGACGCCAACGTGTAAGTACCTTCTAGAATTGTTCGATGATATATAGCATAGCGCGATTTTCTTAATAGCTAGATATGAAGCTATTAGTATATCGTTATATCCGCGGCTCACGGTCTATCCTCGATATCCAATGATATGATACAAAACCGAATCTAGCCATTGACTTACAAGCGAACGCGAGATCCAAAATGGGAATATATTGAAGAAGTAGCGATCAGACCAGTGGTTACTGAATGCAGATGGGCTAATAATTCAATTCTCGATTAGGACGTTGTTTTTACTAGAGAGCGATAGCAACGGATTGATGGAATAACTGAGAGATATGCGGTCATGCCAAGATAGCCTAGGGCCCATGGAAATTGTTAATCGAGCTCTCTGAAGTCCGTGGAAGTGAATTGGATAGTAAAGTATAATATACACCTAGGAAGCAGTAGAAGCTAACCGTTTTGTTTGTAGAATATGCATTCCCAAATCTCATTCATACTAACACTAATATCTACTTACCTACCTATCACACACGTATCCGCCATCCAGGTACAATACCAAACACATAATCTTCTAATGAGCCTAGACTCAAGGTTCCTCTAATCAGACCGATCACCTATGTATATCAAAAGCACATCGCCACGAAATTTTCCTCCCAAGAGCTCCACAATCGCTTGAAGAGATCTGAAATAGTAAATAGAGAATATTGTAAACACCATTATCCCATACCTCCGCCAATCTCACGAAGGGAGATGACGATGGAGAGGTAGATTGACATCATTCCTCCCATGCCTGTCCGAATTTCTCTTCCTAACCACCGACCTGACCGAACTTGGCCACCTAGATGGCGACTCGCGGCGCGTGTGACCCAGGTTCCTTTCGCCTGGCGTTGTATTCGGTGGCGCTATATTGCTTTTCAACATTGCTGAAAGCTGAGATGACTCTTTCACATTGCTTTTCCAACGCTCTTGTCACTGTTGAAGCTCAGAGGACTAACACCACCTCCGTCAACACCCATGCGACTGGTATTCGCACTACCAGGGCCCAAATCTGGTCCGGGATCGCCCCAATCACCAAGACTAGAGACTCCGCTACTGTATTTGCTTTCGTAAGTCCCCGTTTCTGAAGTTCGAGGACCAGGACCCCCTGCTGAGACTATTCGTGGTTGACCATATGACTGTTGGGTGGTTTGGAGATTGTTGGTGATAAGAGGAGCGGGATAAACATCACTCCCGCGCGCATTGGATATACTAGCTCCACGCGGACGACCTGACATTCTAGGATTAAAGTTTCTGTTGTTGGTCCGTTGCCAAAGCTCAGGGCGTTCGAGGTCAAATGGATCGGAACGACCCTTGCCTTTTCGGGCATTCCCAGAAAATGAGGAGAAGACGGTATCGCGGTAGCTGTCTCGACTTGGCGCGATACTTGATGGATAACGAGAGACTACGCCAGCTGTCGTTGTAGACGGAGGTCGAGTGGCGTAATTCAACCCCTTGTTGGCTGCATCCATTGATTGGCCTCGAGAGCGCCTGATGTCAGCGATATAGGTGTTTTGCTTAGCTATGGATGGTTGAGGTGGAGGAATAGGATCGGCAAATGGATTTCTTGGTTGGCTGACTGGATCAGCGAATGGGTTCGTGGCAGACCTTGACGCTTTGGCGGGGTCTGCAAAAGGATCCATTGATGAGAAGCTCAAGTTTAGGCCACCAAGTGGTGGTAGAGATGAGCCCGACTGTGTCTTATCAAAATTCGCACGCCGACGTTCGGCATCCAATTGAAGCTCCCTATCATTCATGTCCAGTAATTGTGAAAAGTCTGGCTGACTTTTGAGCTGGGCATTCTGTTCATTTATACCACGGGCAATGGCAAATGGATCCGCTGGCTCATTCGTCTTTCGCATCCGGATCTTCCAACTAATCTCATCCTTCGCTTTGTCATACCAATCGATGAGACGTTCCTTGACAGATGGTTTGTCGCCATTCCCAGGTAGGACAGAATTGTTTCTACTATGTTGTGGTATAGGCCCATCCAGAAATTGCGAGTTACCCCTATTCAAATTGACACTCGGGTTGCTCCCGCTTCGATCTCTCCCAACTTTCGATTTGAGGGTCGCTCCTATTCCGGCCAGTCCAGACTTGAATCCGGCAGCAACGGATTTGAGTCTATCTCCTTGAGACGTGCTAGGCGTCACATTTGAGGTCCATTTCTCATCGAATCGTGCAGCTCCAGGCGACTTTTCGTCACGATAGAACTCGGTTCGAGTCCCAGTGGTGAGTGGTGTGAGCAGAGACGATCTCTTCGCTTTCCTCCTCCTCAAGAAAAAGAATAACAGCGCTACAAGAGCAATAAATCCCATTGAACCTAAAACACCACCAACCACTGGTGCCGCTGTTAGTTTAGGATTTGATGAAATCCCACCATCAGTTGACGAGATTTGACTGTCTGAAGCAGAACTAGAGGTCGATGCAGGTACAGACATGCTAAATTTTCCATTACTTGCACCGACATTTGTCAAGGTAGTAGGAGAAGGTGTCGGGGTAGAAGAAACCTCACTCTGAGCTTGTGCTATAGGAGTGCTAGAAGATGTTGTCGGAGTCGTACCTTTCGATGCAGTACTGTCAGAACTTGCAATCGAGCTCGAGCTCGAGCTCGGAACTGGAGGGGTGGTAAATATCGGAGCTGGACTCGAGGAAGCCTGTGGTAAGGGTGTGCTGCTCGAGATGGGTGTGCGACTCGAGATGGGTGTGCTGCTCGAGATCGGTGTGCTGCTCGAGATCGATGTGCTGCTCGAGATCGATGTGCTAATCGCGGGTGGTGGGTTGGCAGATGAGGTAGTAGCTGGAATAATGACTGCTGGCGATGCTGTGGATGATGGAGGAGTCGACGACGAGGATGGCGGTGGTGGTGGAGCTGCTGCCGCGGGACTAGATGTGGATGCAACAGTAGCTGCTGGCGGCGGAGGAGTACTACTCGACGAGGCGGTTACTGGAGGCGCCTGTACTTCTTGTGATGTCGTTGTCTGTACCGGTGGTGGTGGAGGTGGAGTGTTCTGCGCCGATGTCGTCACTGCCGCTGCTGTCGTCGTCGCCGCGGCGGCGCTTGAAGAAGCTCCTCCTCCTCCTCCTGATGCTGCCGCTGCCGCTGCAAATCTTGGTACAGCCGTACATTGTTTCCCATTCGCTTGAGTTGTAAAAAATCCTGCTGGCAATGAGGCCATTATGATAGTAAAAGCGATGCCAGTCGCTAACAATGAAAAGAACGTCAACCGTCAAGGCGAGGTATTGTAGAAAGGGCGTCAAGCCATGGATCAATTAGGTTGTCGTCGTGGTCCTCGAGGCCTCGTCGTCACGGCCGGCATGTTCTGACGATGAGATGTTTGCGAAAGAACAGAACTCACCGACGATGTACAATGAAAGGAGGAATGGTAGGGAGTGATGGGGGAGAAACGATGATCCTCGAGTCTCAAACACTAGACTCTGGAGTGGGACACATGTCAGATGGGGAAGTCCTTGGTAAAGACAGACGACCGTTGAAAATGTACCGAGTTTTGGTGATGGAGGGGTTCGCGTTTCATACCCCTGCCATTGAAGCTGGTGATGGGCGTCTGAGACGACTTTGAAGCAGCGCACGATCATTTCAGTATGCTGTGGTGGTGCGATTTGTACATTTCCGGCAGCTTGGGAGAAGAATGCTGGACACTTGGCATTCTGGTCTAAGACATTGGGATCTCGATAATGATACTGTAAGGGAAGATTCAATAGAAAAGGCAGATGCGAAAAAAGAAATGTGTTGAATCGTATGTAGGACGAACAGGCGACAGAGATGAATGAGCGATATTGTCAAGCAGATCTGCTGTTGGCATCAATCTGCTATACCCAGCGGCCAGCATTAGACGTAGTATCGAAACGATGGCGATTCTGATGATGATGATGATGATGTTTGGTGTGTTGTAGGATGGAGGATGGAGGATGGAGGAGGCGTGGAGCGGATATCGGGAGGATATCGTGGTTTCTCGGACGCCCCGCCGATGTATTCTAATTGGCCATGAGGTTGCCAACGGGGCCCACTTTACAAAGAAGCGGAGATGATCTTCGGTGTGGAAAGATCAACCAAAAACATCGCGGGTTGGCGAGGCGAGGTCGGCATGGTACAGTTCAATAACGGTACTTCTGAGTTACATGAAACCACCGCCAATTCCTTTTGGGACATGAAGTACCGTTATGTCGCTTAGCCCATACTGTCTCCGATTGGATTACTTGAACTCGACTACTTGGTACGAAGTATTTACATGACACTTCGTACCTGGTTGATCCCTATTCTGGCAATCGATCAAGCAGCTTGCTCGAAGGTTAATCGCTAACACTCTTTATGCGTATCTTTGAACTTGCTCACTCCATTATTCTACAACTCTATATTTCCTCGAAGCCAGCATTCCCGAGGTCTGTATCACGTTGCATAAAATCTTACAAGCCAGTGCACTACAGCGTGCATTTGCTGGCGTAGACTTGTTGAAGATGTGTTGGGTTCGTTGTGCCGCACCGGAAGGGAAGAGGCATTTCCGCTCGCTTCAGATCATATATTAGAGACTATATCCTCCATCAACACATGAACTCCCGTTGAAGATTTGACTCTCGGCTCTCACTCGCGGAGAATTGTTACAACCGCCACGAAGTTACACACACCTATACTCCGGCAGCATTTACTTCGAAGTATATGTGATCAAGCAGTGGGGTCGTTCGCATTTGTGCCATGGTCACCCTCAAACAGCGAAGGTAGGGATCAGGAGGGCGGAAGCATACCTCGCTCTTTAGTCCACCCAGGAATCTCGATAGAAGTACTTCTACGAAGTATCTTCATAGATCAGCAATTATGGATCGGATTGGAGGGACACAGACCTCATCATATATCGATCTTCATAGGAAGCGCGTTAAAGATTGTCTCTATTGAAAGCTTACTACGGAGTATTAGTGACACAATTATCTATGGAGGGGTAGTCCGGTCCGGTAATGCTCCGAGTCAAGTCCGACTGCCGTCAAAAAAGAGATGATTCGGCACCGATATTAGCGATATTAGCGATATTACACAGCTTAGCTTAGGAAGACATTAACTTGAACTCTTTCCCTCGTTACCTGGAAAAATTACACGACATCACATCACTGCACGCAGATGCAGATGCAGCAAGCTGAACTGCTGGTGGAGAAAAGATACAGTACAATGCCTCCCGATCACCAGCGTGTGCGCAAAAGGTTGAGTTGCGTGGAGCACTGGGCTGGGCATCTCGACCTGCTTCGCTATCCGTACTCCCTCCGTATGTGGGTGGCATTGGACTGTACTGTAGCTGAGCTCCACCAACAGTTGGTCGTCCCTGCACCTACCAGATACGTACCTACTCCGTACGCGGATGCATGAGGAACGCGCCCATTTTGACACGACGACGACGGGTCGCCGTCTTCAATGCAGCGACCGGACTGGCAACCAGCATCTCCAACCACAACCACAACCACAAGATCATCACCAACGTCTAGCCGCCATCGTTTCGACATCTGGATCTGGTGCGCAGAGCCTCTTACGCATCCGAGCCATCACACCGCGCATACCGCGCATAGCTCAACACACTTGGCCTCGGCAAAACTCAGCAACTGTTGACCGTTCTCACAGCAAAGAGAGACAGAGACAGAGACAGAGACAGAGACAGAGAGAGAGAGAGAGATGAGGCAATAATACCGTTCTCTAGTGCTCAACCACCGCTGCGGTATCAACGGTACGCGGCAGAGATTCAACAGAAGAGAGCAAAGATGTTTGGTATACCACTCGCCGCATGTAAGCTCCCCACGATGTTTTCACATAAATCCAGCTCTTGGCCAGATCCCACAATCCTGTTCTTGCCGTCACATCGATCTCAGCTTTGCTTTTCTTCACCGCATGTTGCACCGCATGGTCGACAGCCGTCTGAACCTTTTGAGTTATGCCTTCGCCCTCTGTTCAGACGGCTGTCATGTTTTTCAACACCAGTGTCTCTCCTTCGTGCACGTTAAACGTTTCAGATCTCATGTACTCTTATGTCATATGGTCCCAACTCGCACTGGCATTTACGGTTCCGTCGATCCTTATCATTCCCGAGTAACACTCACACCTTTTCTGCAGTTGAACCTCCAACAGGAGCAAGAACAGGAGCAAGAACAGGAGCAGGAACAGGAGCAGGAACAGGACCAACGGCAACAACGCCACGAACCGTGCCTCCTCAGACACCGCTACGATTTCCTCAATGTGCGCCACGCATCGATGAGAATCCTCCAACATCATCGGGTGAACTCAGAAAGCCACTGGTCAATCTTCTCCAAACCATCCACCGACCAGCAGATATCAACCTCTCTCACTTCGAAGCACTCGGCATCCACGTGATCTCAGATGCTAAACCTGAAGATCTGATCCCTGAGCCTGGTTACTTGCCACCGGTCGCAGCATGGAACGGCATTGAATCAGATAATCTATCAGAAGCAAATGACGCAACGAAGAGGCCTCTCAGCAATGGAAACCTCTCTCCTGGAGTTCAGACGTACCGGGAGCGGCAAGACGAACTTGGGTTAGACAACACTGCTGCATTCCGTACCATCCGACGTATCCCACCGCCAACGGGCGAAGTAGCTGTCCGTCTGGGCAACGCATATGAGTTCTTCAAAAATCTAGAGTTCTTCTCGGCGTTTTGGGATGATACATCTTTGCCACCACCAAGAGAAGACGTCGTCGACGTCCCAGCCGTCACACCATCAGATGAACCCCTCCCTTCGTCCGAAGGCACCGAAGAAAAGAAAGATGATATTGATCTTTTCGGAAAAGATACTCCCTCGGCGAATCCACCTCCTTCTGTCAACTACCAACGCACAGGCACGGGCGCTCAACTCCCTCCAGAAACCCGGCAAAATATACTAACAGCCTTTATCAAACTTGTCTCCTACGACTTTGGCTGCAACGTCTCTCATGCCAAAGTCGAGCCCCGTCTTCACCTAACCCCCCCTCGATCCACCAAATCCTCATCTCACCCCCCATCTCATTTCAGCTCCTCACCCAGCTTCATCTTTCGCACCCCCACCGATCGCGCCTCAGCTCGCGGTGGTATAGCTGAAGGGCCCGTCGCCTGTATCTCCTGCCGGACTCCCACCTCCTTCTCGACGCCCGCCGAAGCCTATCTAGACCTCGGCCGCGAAATCACCGCCGTCCTCATAACAGCTCAACACCGCTCCCGCATCTCCCGCACCGAAGTACGCTTCGGCCAAGATCAATGGTGGACCACCAAACCACGCTGGGGCGGCGGTACAGGCGGTCCGATCGGTCGGGAAACCGACAAGACATCCATCTCATCCGCTGTCCCCCTCGCTACGCCCTCCGAAAAGATCCTCCCTCCTGACCCCCTGGGAAGTCTAGCCGCCGAGACGAAGCGGCTCCATGGGCTCATCAGCCCACCTGGTAAACGTCCCAAAAAGGCCAAAGACGGCAGCCTCCAAATCTACGACAACTACAGGAAGCTGCTCCCGCCATCTAGCAGCTGGGATCGGAAGATGCGGTATATACCCATCGGCAAACCGAGTCCGGGATGTGGATACGATGATATCTTCCTCATCTCCGCGCTCAACCACCACGTGTCCATCGTGCGTGTGCGCGTGCCGGATAAGCTACTCGAGGTGCTGGAAGGTGGCGAGGGGGAGTGGGAGAGGGTTGTGATGTGGAGGAGTAAATGGTATGATTTCTTCCGCGCTGAGGAACGGATCGAGGCTATGCAGGTTGTGTGGGGGATGATGGCTTATCAGATGAGAGTTGTCGATGCGGAAAGCAAGAAAGATGCGGAGGGGGAGAAGATGGATGTTACGTAGAGACGGGAAGATGGACGTATAGATGGCTCATTATGAAGGGAGTGGTGGTGTAGTGCGTATTAAGCGAATATATACTAACGCTTATACTGTTTGGGATTTCTGATCGTGTGTCGTCTGGAATGGAGCTGGAGCTTATGTTTCCTTTTTGGGCGACACGCTACTTGATCAACCGAGGACAGACTTCTTGTCAGGCTTACGTCTACCAGTGCGATACAGTGATTCCGGTCAACGTGTGTAAAGATTGAAGATAGACTACGCATCTCTGAGATATCTGAGCTGAGATGATCAATCAGCGATATTGGTTTGTACTAGTGGCCACCGCATCTCGGTATCTAAGAGGCGTACGCAACATGTAAGCTCAACATCAGTGTCCTCACAGCGAAGTCTGAAATCGACTGTTGGAAATATGCACATCCATTCTAAAGGTATGTATCTATATATGTTACCAACCGACTCAGCACCCATGCATGATCTATTCCCAAACCCCATCCTTCCAGCCTCTCACGCCACGCCAATCTCACCCACTACCCCAACTCCTCGCCCATCAACTAAAAAGAATGCCTACTTCATGATCCTAATCTTCATGAGCACGCTTTTTACCTGCCATCAACAAACTTTAGCCTCGACATCCCATTGCATTCGCGCGCAAAAGGGAGAAAAGGTGGATGGGTAGCGCATCGACAAACACAACAGGCACAAGCTACAGATGATTAGATAGGGTGGTCTAACTTTTCACCAAAAGACTCTTTCCGGTCATCTCCTCGGGCTGTTTGAGGCCCATGGCTTCGAGGACTGTGGGAGCGACGTCGCCGAGGACACCGTTGGATTGTTTGAGGGACCAGCCTTTGGGCGCGTTGGCCATTACGAAGGGGACTTTGTTGGTTGTGTGGGAGGTTTTGGGTTTACCGTCCTCGAATTTCATTTCTTCGGCGTTTCTGGAGAGGAAATTAGTATACGTTGGTGCAATGAAGCATTAGAGGACAAACCCGTGATCGGAAGTGATGAAGAGGATGTAGTTCTCCTTCTTGCAAGTCTCGTAGATCTCACCGATCCCCTTGTCGGTCGTAGCAACGCCAACAATGGCTGCCTCATAGACACCGGTGTGACCGACCATATCTGGAGGAGCAAAGTTGTTCATGACGAACGGGAATTTGCCTTCTTCGATTCGCTTGGAGACTTGCTTAGCAACACCCATAGCGCTCATTTCTGGTGCCTTGTCGTAAGTAGCAACGCTCTTGTTGGATGGAACAAGATCTTGAGATTCGTCTCTGGTTTCGAGAGGGAACGATTTCTCAACACCTCCGTTGAAGAAGAATGTAACGTGAGCGTATTTCTCGGTCTCAGCAACATGGACTTGCTCAACGCCTTGCTTGCCAAGAGTCTCTGCAAGAACATTGCCCATGTGTTGAGGCTTGAAAGCGATTGCGAACGGGTAGTCGAGCTTGTATTGTGTCATTGTGGTGAGAGTAATGTTCTTTGGATACGCGAAGTCCTCCAATGGCGAACGGTCGGCATCACCAAGTAACTGAGTGATCTCTCGGACACGATCGGATCGGTAGTTGAAGAAAAAGACCTGGTCACCGTCTGGAAATTTCATTAGCAGGAAAATCAGAGAACAGGCTTGCTTCCGACCTACCCTTGATACGTGCCTCCTTCCCGCCAACAATAATTGGCTTCAAGAACTCATCGTTCTCGCCCTTCTCATATCTCTCTTTGATAGTCTTGACGGGGTCGTTGCTCTCCTCTCCATCGCCAATGCACAAGGCGTTCAGACCAACCTCGATTCGCTCCCAGCGCTTATCACGGTCCATAGCGTAGTATCGACCAGTGACGGAGGCAATTTCTCCAATGCCAATTTCTTTGATCTGATCCAAAAGACTTTGCATGTAACCGGCACCGGATTTTGGATCGGTATCTCTTCCATCGCCGAAGAAGTGGATGTATACGTGGGGAATTCCAACTTCCTTAGCGAGTCTGAGGAGAGCGTATAGGTGATCTTGCTTTGAATGCTGCAACATCACGTTAGCCTCCATGTTGCCATATGAATCTAGGTCCAACTCACGACACCACCATCGGAGATCAGACCGCACAAGTGCAGACGGCCAGTTCCAGACTTGGCATCATTGAATGTCTTCATGATAACGTCATTCTTGCTGAGTTCCTTGTTCTTGATAGTCTGATCAATACGAACGACATCCTGCCAGACAACGCGTCCAGCACCAATATTCAGATGTCCGACCTCAGAGTTTCCCATCAATCCCTCCGGTAATCCGACGGCGAGTGAGGAGGCTTCGAGTTCGGTATATCCATCTGCGTCTTTTTGGAAGGCGTCCATTACGGGTGTCTCCGCTGCGGCAATTGCGTCGCCATCTTTAGGGGATGATTCGGATGGAATTCCCCAGCCGTCAATAACAACTGCGCCAGATCATTACGGTTAGCCATGCTACTTCTAGATATAACAACACGTAGAGCATTGCAAGAATATAATCGGGGTTCTTGTTGATCGTTGTTGGGGAACTTGGGTCTTTGGCTCTCGTCGGCTCCATTGTGGTGTGAGAGTAGGAGATAGAGATAAATCGCCAATTGACGCAGCTCTAGTCAAGAGGATCGAATGCAATAGCATAGAAGAAGAATTGTTGTGTTCGAAATTTGGAGGGTGTAGTAAAGGATACGTGGAACGTACTCAAGCAGGCTTTATTTTCCACGGTCATATTGGCGATCGATCCTACGATATAGGCTGTGTCAGCTAATGTCAACGATAAATGAATCCTCCAAGTGAATTGAAAGTTTGAGGAAATGACTAACTCTTGAGAACTATGCTCGTATGGAAGGCTTTTAACAATGAAGATGAAAAGAATTTTCTGATCTTGAGGGATTTCCAAGACGAATGTGCAACCTTACAAGAGCTGTGACGATTTGGTAGTGTTTGTTGAGGTGGGGGTTTTTTCTGCCCTTCACACTGCCCCTCCAAACACAAATCGCCCGCGCCGTCCGATAAGGCTGCACTAGCCTGTAATCATCTCTTGTAATGCTATCCCTTGCTCCCCGATCAACCAACAACCAATTGCAGAACGCATCGTTGGCACACATCGCATGAGCTTTCACGACCGCGATCGGCTCACACCAGCATCATTGCATTCGACTTAATAATCTTGTGGCTGTCGCGACAATGGCGACACCTCCACAGTTCACAGTACCCTCCACCGCATCCCTCGAAATTGATACTCTCCCGGTCCTCTACGCCCTCCTCACGCGTCTCCAACCACCATCATCCAGCTCAGCTGGCTCCGCAGGTTCACCACCGGCAGCCACGCCCTCCACAGAAGCTGTCTCTTCCACCGGCCCCATACGTATCAAGGATGTGCCGATAGCGACTGACGGGATTAAACACAAGTTGCAGAAGGCGAGAGCGGAGGTCAAGAGGTTACCGGATGTGGAGAGAAGTATCGAGGAGCAGGAGGAGGAAATGAGGGAATTGAAAGAGAAGATTGAGAAGCAGAGAGCGGTTCTAAGGGGCTTGGGCGACGTTGGGACTGCGATTAGATTGGAGAGGGAGAGGAAGGAGAGGGATGGCGGAGACGAGACGAGGCCTTGAGCATCTATCGAGATGTGCGACAACTCGACAACCCATCTGGAATTGTATGCGGAACAATTGACACCAATTTGGGGGACCTGAAACAGTATCAAGAGACAACTTTCCCTGCGAGCTATGTCACCTCTGTGAGGACTGCGAAGAAACACCTAAAGTCCTCACGTCAAGTCTTTTGGTCAACTTCCAACAACGCGGATATCAACCCAGATTTCGATAGAGCTATGGAGAGTCCACAAAGAGAATACAGTGGCGGACGTATATCAAAAGCTGTCGTGTCTGGCAAAAGTTGCTATACAGCGAACTCTCACTGGGGACACCGAAGTCTTCGATATCTTCAAGACATACTCAAGTACGTAGGGTGAAGGATGTCACGAGGAGCGTGAGGAGGTAGCGTGCATTTCTTGTGCCGAGTTACATTTAGATATGACATTTATTAAAGATAACTACATCGCAAGATTATACTCCACCGCTATGTTACATTGCCCCAATCTTCATCCTTCGATCGCACCAAGCCCTAGAATCGTGAACTCCTCGCAGTCAGATTGTGCTGTACATACAAAAGCTGAGTAAACAACGCTGAATAAAGCTCGCCAGTTCGGACATTCTCCTCTCCTAGTCTCCTAGATCCCTACGTGTTATTGTGCTGCGATTCCGATTTTCCTTAATATATCCTCGAGACCAACTCCAGGTCCACCAGGGATAACATCGGTCCAGATCTGTTCATCGAGCCGTTTGTCTTCTGGCATGATACTCCAATTAGGACTGTGCTCAGCCTTAAGCCATTTGAAGTCATCAACTTGATCCCATTGATTGGACGACTCATTAGAGGGATTCTCCTGAAGTTTAATCAGCATTCGTCCCACTCAATCGGAAGATGTACTTACATGACACTTTGGAACTGGAGAGAATCGAACGTCCTTGCAGTCCTCGATGATAGGTCGGCTCGCGCAATGAAGATAAATGTCCACATTCTTACAGTCATGCATTCTCACCTGCCTCGAATCAACCACAATGATGCTATCCTCGACGCCAGTGATGTGAGCTGCACCAGCTACACGACCAGCTATTATCAGAGATTGCTTGATATTCTTCAAGGCCAGACCAGCAAATGGGGCTCCGTTGGCTGTTGGCACCGACATGTCAACTATGCATCTTTTCAGCCCAGTCAAAGATCCTGAGGCAGTTGCACGTGAAGCTGAAGAAGGTAGGATGATATGAAGACCTGTATGGCCTGAAATATTAACGTTGGTAGCTTGCGAGAAACTTGGTTTCCGGATTGGACCTCCAGCGGGCCCTTGGCCCAACTCCATATTGTAGTTTTTAGGGAATGATGGTAGATCTCCGACCGTATCTCTGGGCTCACCGGGAGGTGTCTGGAGGTTTGCAGGTGTAGTGGCCATTGAAGACTCGTTAGAGGATACATAACCGGCCTTAAAGCGAGGCTGTTGAGCTGCGAGTTCGGCTGCGTCTCCAATAGATACCGCGGATGAGTTCTTGTGTGAAGTTCTGAACGCGAATTTCGGTTTTGGCTCAAATTTTGCTCGCGTTTCTTGGAGTTTCTCTGTAAGTCCTTTAATAGCCTAGAGAGAATTAGCTTAAAGGCCGACGACTACGTGAAGTCCATACTTGTGAATAGATTCGTTGATCGTAAGCCGGGACGAACCCTGTGAGATCTGCCACATCATTCGACAAGTGTGAAATTCCAGCTTGGAGATGTTCTACTGCATCTTTTCTCTCTCCGCCAACAAGTGAGTACGACTCAAGCTGACCAATCTGCTCTTGGATCTCTGTGTATTGTTAGCATATGGAACGTCGCAGGGCCGAGGAGTTGGTACCTGTGCATGTCTCTTGGAAATATCTATAGAATCGCTCCTTCACATCGGAAGCTGGCCCCGAGCGATCAAAGTCACCTCTCGCCACAGCTGTATCCATCTTGTATGACACTTAGCACGCGAGGCACTACGGTGCTTTTTAATAAGAAATCTCCCGAAAGAACACGGATGTCGTATCACTGGCGGCAGTGGTCTCAGACGTGCAATTCCAGTGGTGCGGCTCAACGGGATATCAGACGATGTTCTGGGGCTAGTAGAGATGAAGTCTAGCTAAGTCGCTAGGAAAACTTTCACCCAAGTTGTCTGAGAACCAAGTGTCGACGTGTTGCGACGTACGACCCAAACTAATGCGATCCTGTCGAGGTGGGGTTAGTATGTGAAGAGTTGCGGGGTACAGTATTCAGATTGGGCTGAATGCATTACCTAGCTGGAGGTAAGCGTCCGATTGTGGCTTGATACCACACGTGATGCGGACTGAATACATACCTAGGTATGGATCAAGTGCATATATGGATTCACATGTAGAGGCTCGATGATATCGATCTTTGATTGCTATAGAAAAGCGCTGACTGGGATTATCTTTGTTTCGTGCAGCATACTTAGTATTTAGATAAGCATATAGGGGAGTTACATAAGCGAAAAACGAGTTGTTCACTTATCGGCCAACGTTCCGCAACATCTCGTTGACTGCGTGATAAGTTTAGTCGCTTGGACTGTGACCCGGCAGGGTTAACTGTCGCACCATAAAGTTGTCAATTACTGAAAGGCTATCAAAGGTGTTGATGATGCAACCTTCTCGAGGCTTCACGTCGAGTCAATACATTTGCGATTCTCGCTTCGAAACTCGACGGATCGACATCGCTCAAGGCATAGAACAAAGTCTCGTTGCGAGATCGAAGCATTTAGGTCGCCTAAGCCCAGAACATGCCATTCCCATATGTACATTACAAACGAACTCCCGAGGTCCCGATTCAACGTCGATTCATGATGAGTGTGTTGATTTTGCTGGTACATCAATTCCGTAATTTTCTTTGATCCTCTGCTGCCTGCGCTCATCGTAGCCTGGTGCATATATCCCTAAGTTTGTATCAGAAAGGCGACTCTTCATAAGAATAATATTTACGTACCTCGTCCTTCTCCTAATTGTGAGATTGTCTCATCTATTGGAATTCGTCGGTTCTTTCTTAGGTATTGCTTGTTCTCGAATTCGTCCATCTCTGGGTCCCTCTGAGCGCCGAATAGACTCCCTCCTGTGTAGTCGAAAGCGCCGAGTATAATAGCTGTAGCAGCGCCCCAACCAAGTACGGCTGGGGTAGTTCCAGCTTCACATAGATCAGTTAAATGGCCACTGCATGCTCTTGATAAGAGACTCACCTCGCAGACCCATTACGGCGCCGCCAAAAAACCCACCGATTGCAGGATTGTAGCTGTCATCTTTTTCTCGTAGGTTGGCGGCTGCATCTCTAGTAAACCCGAAGGCAGCGCCGACAGCAGCTATCACAACGTCAGCACAGCCAACAAAAGCTTGACGCAAGATATCAGTGCATACTGAAGTATCCAACTGTGCCTGAGCCTCTTGAAATGACCCCCCAAGCTCCACGGTTCTGCCTACTCAAGCTATTCTGAAGCGCGGCGATGAGGGCGCCCGCAGAACCGGTAACCATAAGGGCATTGACCGTATTCTTAATCGTATCCTTTGGATGGAAGGCGTGATCTTCGCCGGGGGCCATTTTTATCTGGATGGTGGTAGGGTATCAATTGGAGATGTTGTACGGACGGGTTTTGGGGAGGTTCTGGTCGTTGATTGACTGAAGTCGGCGAAGCTATCGCAAGGCTCCGGTACCTTACATAAGCTGATTAACACGAGCTGTTGCAGCGAGCGACGTAACTGTCGAAACAAGTACATTTATTTTAGGCAGTTTCAATGCGGTCAGGAGCTGCGTATGCATATGGTAGCTGTACAAAAGCTCAAATAAAACTCTAGATTGATTGTTCTATCCATGAAGATTCTTTAGCATTTCTTACCATTTCTTGAATATAATAACATAATTCACGGCTGCGCAGTTGTTTCGTCACACGAACACAACTTCTCCTGCCCAGAGTATCACTTCACTTACCATACCATCACCACCATACCCATAGCTCTGCCCCCCCACGATCGAGTTGAAATACCGTCAGGGCTTCCGCTATCAGCGATCCTCGAGTCAAGAGGTACGGTACCTTCTTGCGGCTTGTTAGGTAGCTAGTCGGCGGAAGAACGGGGACGCTGTCCTGCCGAGCTCTCAAGACGATGGGTGAACGACCACTGCCTTTCGGGCCAGGTTTGTGTCTCCATTTTCCAATGATTTTGAGGTTCTACTATTGTGACCTTGACGATACCTGAATCCGTGCTGACGCGCCGCGATGCTCAAAGGGAAGACTGCTCCCCGCCTCATAAACGACCTAATAGATTATGACCCGAGATGGCGAGAGCACAGAGGAGGAAGGAACCTTTTCGCAGATCCAGCTGAACAGTATAAAGGAGAGACTATTATCAGAAGGGTGGACAGTGACTGCCGGCATCAGTTAAGGAAGAATGTCGAAAGAACGATCGCCCCGGCTGCAAATGATATTGTGCCAGATCCAACAACCAAATATGTCGCATCAACGTTCTGCAAGGAATGTCACTACTACTTTGATATCACGGTGGACTACTCGAGATGGAGAAAGGGGCAGACACCTTGCAGGTTATCGAATGAGCAGAATCCGCTGCACCATCTGCAACTGACCGAAACTATCTACTCCAAGGACCAACCAAATCGCCTCCCAAGAACAAAATACAAACCAGCTTTGGAATTGCACCGTTTCACCTGCTCAAACAAGGATTGTCCTATCCATGTAGAGGTGGAAATATCGAAGCCCAGACTCAAGATAGATCTGTTAACACCTATCCTAGACAGCCACAAAGTTCGAGCACGAGGGCAAAAACAGATTCAGGAAGATCCAGCGAGATTTGAAGGTCAAAATTATGTTACTCCTTTCCTAGCCTTAGGTTTCCTTAGAACGTACATCGCCGACGCAAAGACAGCATCTACTACACCTGGCTCGGCCGGACCAAAGAGGATAGCCAAACGGAACAAGAAGTTCGCTCTTGCTTTCGGGGACGAATGTGATGCCCTTTTTGAATATTTGAACTTTACCACTACGAAGGAGATCAATCCTAATGAAGTATGTTATGATTTCTTGTATTCACTCTCGTTTACAGTGTAATCCTTGGCGCTATCTGCCTGCGTTGAATTCTGACTTCTGACTTGATTGCAGGATGAACCTACAAATTATTTTTGGCAGCCACCCACAATAACCGACGAGACACGAGATTTTTTCGACGACATAGGAACAGAGCTCAGCAAACAGATTGATATTCGGCCAATTAGTGAGAAACAAGCCTCAAGACAGTTCAGCACCTATGCGCCAGTACCTGCCAAACGAGACATCGAAAATATTCTTGGTTATCTCGACTATCCAACGCGATCGCGAACTATCAATCTCGACCCGATTGAGGAGCATCCGCATTATCTCAGTCTAGGTGGCGTTTATGATTTTCGAGACGATTATTTGATTTGGGCATATGATCGACAATGTGCTTGTGATCCTAGTAATGTCCCTTACTATCTAGACTGTCTCGCTGCCATTGCACAAGGTCGAGAGAGCTCAGACCTACAAACCCATGTTGTGATGGCGACCTCCGCCGGCGTTTTTGGTTTGAAAGCGATCGAAGAAGCTTATCAATTCTTTGGCATGGATCCAAACACGAATGAAGGCGACGACCACATCATCGGTGTCTTTAAGTCTCGAATCGAATCAGCACCACGGCAGAAAGAGGAAGCTAGAAACAGTCTTCTAGCTATCGCCAAGGCAAGAGAATCGGAAAAGATCAGAGCTGTCGCAAATGACAGAGCTATGACGGTCGAAGAGGCGTTGGAATTTTTCGAGGTAACAGCCAGTATAGACTCAGACAGTCTTGAGGCTGTAGCTGTATCATTGGTAAGCTCCGTCATTTCAGAAATCTCCGTCTCGCGACCATCTCTTTTTTCTGCAGCCTACTGACATAACACAGTCCTGCGACGGTGACAAGCAGAAAGTGGCTCGGGCTTTGAGAGTAATCGCAAATTCTCGCAGCGATCCTGTTCTTCAAAGAGCTGCTGTGAACATGGAGTCCGGAAATTCCAATTCGATGCTTGAGGTTGGCGATGCCTACAAACGACTACAAATGGAATCTCGTCAACTGCCAGATGAGACTGTCTTTGCATACTATCAAAGTCTTATGGCGAATGCGGGTGGCCAGGGCTCTAGAGATAGCTTTACGGAAGCTCTGCGAGTGATCGCTATTGATCGCGGAAGCAACTTCCTACTCAGCAAGCTTGATGACCCTAACGCCGTTGTTCCTATGGAACCGAGCACCGCAAGTCAACCGGTTGGTCTGGACAACATTGGCAACACCTGCTACTTGAACAGTCTTCTTCAATACTATTACACAGTCAAGCCAGTGAGAAACGTTGTGATGGATTTCCAAAATCATCGTATGGCATTGAACGAAGAAGATATAAGGAGGAAGCGTGTCGGTGGTCGAATCGTTGCCAAATCAGAAATCATCAAAGCTCAGAAGTGTAAGTGGCTACTTCTTTCCGTGTGGCAATTTACTGACATCTCCTAGTCGTCGATGAACTCCACGGCCTCTTCGAAAATCTCAAAACTGCTTCAACACATTCCGTTAAACCAACTCGAGAACTGGCTGAATTGACCATATTCAGCTCGGCAGCAGAAGCAAACTTCAGAAGAGCTTCGATTAGTAGCCCAAATGGACCTCCAAATCTCACCTCCATCCTCAGTAGCCCAGTGTACG
The DNA here is from genome assembly GCA_003988945.1 of Chaetoscypha palmicola. Classification (NCBI taxonomy): domain Eukaryota; kingdom Fungi; phylum Ascomycota; class Leotiomycetes; order Helotiales; family Helotiaceae; genus Chaetoscypha; species Chaetoscypha palmicola. Next base: position 112,642 of record QYAH01000005.1, on the reverse strand, counting down.
GACCAGTTTTCGGTCCACAGTTGCCACCACCACCAATGGCTCCACCACCAATACCGACAGAAGATGATATCGAGATGGTTGATCACCCTGGCGAGAAGATGGAGGATGACAGCAGTGAGGCTACTCTAGTTGATATGGCCGAGCCTCTTCCATCCTACGATGACGTTGTCAAAGTCGAGGACGAGAAACCAGTCAAAGAGGAGAAAAAGGACTTGGACTCAACTGCTTCGGACGAAGATGCTATCATGGTCAATGGAGATGCTTCAATCGCCGAGGAGAAGACAATCATGCCTCCACCCGAAAAACAACCTCCACTACCGCCGCGAAACAAAGCAGGTTTGGTTATTCAGACGACTGATAGTAAGTCAATATCGGACGATGAGCTATGGAAGTTTGGATCTCAGCAGGACGTCACCGAGGTTATTGGCAACGTCAACTTCCGCCTGCTTTGTGCCTTGAAACCGACTAGTATCGATGAGCAATCTGGAGAGCAAATGGATATTGTCAGAGATACCCTCTATGGCGCAAATGCCGTTTACTTGCAGAAAGCTCAGACTCTTGAGAAGAAGGTGGAAGCTTGGTCGAACCTCATTGTCTTCCCTGCGGCGGGTGGCCCTCGTGATATTTATGAAGCGCTCGACGTTGTATTTGACGAACAGATTGTGGAAATCGACAATACCACGGCTGCGCAGCATGCGTCAATCAGTCAACTCCCTCCGATCATACACATTCAAATTCAGCGGACAGCCTTTGATTCCGTGAGACAGATAGCCTCGAAGAATCGAAACGCAGTCAACTTCCCAGAAACTATCTATCTTGACAGGTACATGGATTCTTCGGATCCAGCATCGACACTCATGCGCCGGCGCCGAGAAACTTGGAAGTGGAAAACTCAACTCAAGAATCTCGAGGCAAGAGAAGCGGCGTTGAATACCACCATTGCTGATGTTTCTGTCAAGGACGCCTTGATTGCAACCCGTCAATATGTGGATAAATTACAGGAAGAAGAGATTGACGGCGTCCTTGTCGATTCCAACCTCTCGGAATCCTTAGAAGACCGAACCATGGAAGTAACCGAAGAACTCGCATCCATCACATCTGAAATAGCTTCCTTGAAACGGCACCTCAACGAACAATTCACAGACATGCGCCAGTACGAATACAAACTCCAAGCCGTGTTCATCCACCGCGGTGAAGCAGGAGGCGGTCACTACTGGGTCTACATCTACGATTTTGAAAACGATATCTGGCGGCAATACAACGATGAATATGTCACGGAAGTCAAAGACCGCCGCACAATCTTCGATCACCAAGCTGCCGGCGGTGGTGGCGGAACGCCCTACTACCTAGCCTACGTCCGAAGTGCAGACCGCAAAGATCTCGTCGAGGCAGTCTGCAGAGAGGTGCCAGAGGCGGAAGTCGATACTAGTATGATGGAGATAAGTCAGGTTGATAATTCGGCGTTCATCGATGGTGAAGGAGACGAGGGCGATGCTAGACATGTGGAACATGCGCGACCGAGACCTCTTCGTCCGAAACCGAATCCTGATATTGCGGGTTGGGATACGAGGGCGAGGGAAGGAGCTAGGGAGGGAGTGGATGCTAATGGGAATCCTTGGTGATGATGCTTGGCTTGGGCGTCTATTCGACTGTATCTTCTACGCGATTTGGCGATGCACGATGAGCTATGTCTGCGCGGTGAGGAAGGAAAAGCGGGTTTCAGTTCCTACTTCACAAGAGCAAGCGAGCGTGTATGAACGGTACACAACGAAACGAGGTGCAATCTGGAAGGAGTTCTCTACATACATCACCTCACAACATATCACGAATGGTTAGATTAGTGAGACCTATCCTTGTCATGTTCTGTAGGTATTCAGGCGCGAGGCAAGATTGTATGTATGGCATGGTGTAGCATAGCACGGACATGAATGGACATGAAGGAAAGGTTGGAATGGAGTTGATATACATACCACTTCTCAATCACTGCTTCACTGATGCTCTCAAGAATTATGACATGATATGATATAGATACCACCTCCTACTTTTTCTGGCATCTAATCCCGCTTTTCTCCCACCCGAAATACATAGCTGTGTTTATCTACCGCTCGCTCCGCCCTTGCCTCCTTCCGTGTGAAATTCACAGCTCCATCGCCCTGTATACTTGCCTCTCCATCTAACACACCTGCCATATTATACTACTATACACACAACATTTTTCTTTTGCGGGGCAGGATACAGGGGTTGAGGGTAAGTAAGCAGAGGGGGGATAGGGTATGGAATGCTAGTGATGGAGTACTAGCGGGAGTAGATATGTAAAACTGACTAGGTGGGTTAGTGTAGTGCTGTTAGGTTGATGTATATAACTATACTTTACTATATATACTATCCCGACACCGTCCTTGTTACTTATTGTAATCACTTGATCACTTGATGTGTATATGTAAGAGTTTAATCACTTGTTACTTCGTAGATATCTTTATAGATGATCTATCTGTCTATCTGTCTATCTATCTGTATCTAGAAACCTATCTTATCTTATCTTATCTACCTACCTCCTACTCATCTTACTCTACGCAGATAAATCGAGTGTAGATTAAGCGACGTCATCTCAGTTTAATTTACGAGATATTTACAGGGTGTAAATCGATGATATGCACCCGAAAGAAGGGATAATCGTAGGGACCTATCTCTTTACACTTCTAAACTTTTATAAATTTTTATTCAATTTTTACAATTTTCAATTTTCAATGTTTCGCACTCCCTTCTCTTTTCCTGTTTCAACTTCGTGCAATGGGAGATAAATTACATTTTACAATTAAGATGGATTACTTTTCGCCAGTAACTCCGCTCATCACCTCGCCTTGTCTTCTCGCCAACAGATGACCGTTGATGCATCACAGTTCGTCAGCCCGTCGATGAGAATGCATCGTTCCTCATCTTCTGTCGCTCGTGACAGTTCCTCTATGGTTGATGTAAAAACAATATCAAGCGCTTCCATCATGCGTAAACATTTGTAATATTTTCATGTCGTTTTGCTCGGAACGTTCGTGCAATAATAAAAGGAAAAGCATCCGATGAGACCCGCACTCTGCCGTCTTGACAACGCCGAAGGTATACCAAACACAAAGCCGGACCAGAATGTCAATGATGGTACAATATCTATGTCAAGAGAAGAAGTGTGGAGAAGTTATAACACAAGCCGAGAATATCGGTAGCCCAATTTTCACTAAGCGGTAAACGGACGATCATAAACGCCAAACACCCGAATAAGAATTCTCTGATAGTTGACACTCGAGCCGAAGATAAAGTGGTCGAGTGGCCGAAGCGATGTGCTTCATGTTAAAGCCTGAGCGAAAGCGTCGTAGTCAAATGCCCAGTTGTCCAAGGCTCCTGGTGTCAATGTAGGAGTCGAGTTGCTCAACCCAGGGAAGGCATCGTTGAAAAAGCTAGGATGCTTTTGATGAATCACCCGCTGCGATGGTTGATTTAATTCCATAGAGCTTGGGGCAAGAGTCGAATGTAAGCCGTTGTAGCTGGGGTGGATCTGGGTATTGCCGACATTCATCCCATCTAAGAAATGATTGTTAAGATTGTGGTGTGTTCCAATAACACGGTTGCTTCCAGCAGGCGTGGTGGTAGGAACTTGGGAAGATACATCACTTCCGTCCATGTCCGTGAAGGAACGCTTTGCGTTGCTGGTGTTGGAACTGGCCGAGCCACTCGAAAAGGTTGGACTGTGTTGACTATTTTGAATGGTGGCCCGAGCAAAAGTTCCAGGCGCGAAGGAAGGACGATTTCGAGATAGAGGAGCTGGTGATGCCATTGACAGTGGCGTAGGGCCTCCCGTTTGAGTTTGAGCTGTTGATGGCCTTGGCGATATCATGGAACCTAGTCCCCTGTTCTGTCCTTGAACCGAGGATGGCCTTGGGGACATCATGGGGACTGTTGCATCTGACAAAGACGATCTTCGTTGCTCCACGAGCCCTGAGTTGAACATCGGAGTATCGCGGTCACTTGCTGTCGCTGTCGCCTGCTGTGGTGTAGCGATTGATGCTGCACGGTGATGGTTCAAGGTGGAAGACAAGTTGCTATGGTGCATCGTTTGTCGAGGTCCTGAAATAGGGTAAGGCGTTTGTATGTATAATGAAGTACTGGCCGACTGAGGGAGCCCCTGTTGTTGTGGCATCTGCTGTTGGTGAATGTTTGGCTGCATCGATGACTGAAGTTGTTGTATCTGTTGCATCTGTTGCCTCTGCTGCATCTGCTGCAAGGCGACACGATCCATAGCGTAAGAGCTGTCGAGTGCTAAACGGAGATGATCTCTTAGATCCGTGTTCTTGCTAAGGTAATTGGCCAGCCTCTCGTTTTGCACCGGATCGTGGGCATTTCTGAAAAAAGGTCTGAGGCGTTGAAATTGCGAGGGTATTAGATCGTCTTCCTCTTCGTACATCTCCTCATTGACAACATCTTGCTCGGTGACTTTCAAACGTCGACCGGTTCGTTTTTTGTGAATTTCGGAAGCTCTACGAGCAGACTCGACGCGGGCTTCAAGACTCCGATCGCTCCGTCTTGAGGCGGCGATGTATGCTCGCTCTTGGTTCTCCTCGTGGGAACGTTCGGTCTGGCTGGCGTGTCAGCGTTGAACTGTATACTGAGGGCTTGGCAAAGGACGGTCCTGCATAGTACGTACTTTGGTAACTTTGGCTGGTGGCATTGTTCTTACCGGAGACATGCTACTGCCAACGATGACTTGAGAAGACGGCTGTAGACACCAAGCAAAGCAAAGCCAAGCAGAATGCAATAGCGATGTGACGGATGTGTCGTCCAAGAAGATATTGTTCTCGTTGCGAGGAGCCAGGTGGGAATAGTGTATGTAGTATGTGTGTGTAGTGAGTGCACGTAGCTGCACGGTAGTGGACGCGGACGAAGGCGAAGGCGAGGAAGAGCAATTGAAATGCAATAAAAAGCAATTGAGGTGTTGCAATCCAAAGCGATTCGTGTTCTGGGGTTTGGGAAGTGGATTCCTTTCGGAGCAGGACACAAGTTGGCCGTCGATGAGCAAGAACGCCAGAAGCTCTCTTGGATCGAGAGCTGTTAGCGAGAGGTCAACCACAAAGACGTCGGTCGACAACAGGGTGCACGATTGGTGAGGGTTCAGCTGTACGGAGGTACAGCTTTTGGAGCTCGGCGACGAAGAACCAGAACCGATAATGATATTCAAACGATGTTATGGCATTGACAGGCGATCGCGAAGTGAAGAAAGCGTGTGAGGCCGACGTCGACTTGACAAGTATATCGTGGAGGAGGAGGAGGAGGAGGAAAATGTTGAGGGGAGCGGGAGAGGTAGGTTGTTCATACGTACCGACGACCTACCTACTTACTTAAGCAAGTAGGTAGCTTTCAAGCCGACGTGAGAAGATGCGGTGCGTAGCTAGGTAGATGCACCTGGGCGAGAGCAAGAGCAAGAGGGGAAGAGGGACCCTCCTGCCCTCTCACGCTTCCAGTAGCGGAGATCAGAATGTTTGGTACGTTGAGTATATTTAGTACGTTTAGTACGTTTAGTACGCTTAGTACGTGCTCTTCTATAGCTAGCCCGGAGCTACCATGACGACGGTCATAACCTACTGACGAGAGCATGAATTAGCTCCAGAACTTACTTTAGTACTCAAATATTTAGTACTCAAATACCTCGAATGGCACGACAGCTCTCCTAGGTACACTCGCTCAGTACATGTCTCTACCTGGTGGCTGTGGGTGGGAATACACCGCTTACCTAAGTATTCAAGTAGGTCCCTACCCAATTATACCAGGCACCTACTTCGAAGTACTTCGTAGGACCTTCGCTTTGGATCCGAGCATCTCTTGTGCGACACCTGCAGGGAACCTTGGAAGCTGGCTAGGATCTCCTTCAGCAAGCACAGTACGTAGGTAATACTTCGTACCTAGGTCCTGTACGGAAGTAGATGAAATGGTCGGCTGCAATTGGCTCTGCGCGAGTGACAGCTTCCTAGCGCCGATGTTTGTAGATTGCCGATGAAGACGATCCGGTCGTCGTCTTGGAAGATCCTCGTGCAGGTGGGCAGGGCGTGAGGCAAACGAGACCCGGCAAGGTTTCGCGGACTCCTGCCGGGCGGTGCAGCGCGGGACAATACATTAGAGCACCAGCACCAGCGATTGATAGGTCTCTGAGCAGCAGTGAAGGTTGCTGGAAAGCAAGCACAGTACAGACAGTACTTAAGCTTAGGTACTGTAAGTTCTGCAACAGCCAGGAGCATTGTTTCCGAGATCGCGGGTTGGCCCACGAGCACGGAGTGCAGTGCGGTGCAATAGACAACTGTATCACCGACACCAGGTATCTGGGTACGAGTTCGAGTACATACTGTGTACAGCACAGTACATACAGCACACACGTACGGCATCGCTGCAGTACAGTCTCCTTTCGTCGATCTGAAGAAGAATTGGAATCCGAAAACAGAGACGGCCATCCTCAAGCCATCTAGGTAATTACCGTACTTACTAAGTAAGTACTGTATACTATACTATTCCTAGCGTTTCCCAGGCCAGGTCTTCGCTGATGGCAAATCGCGTTACACAATCTACTTCGTACACAGCGAGAAATCTCCGTTCTGCCTCGACGTTCAGACTTATCTAGCTGGAACTGGATTATCTCATAAATCAGACGCTTTGCAGAAAGGTGCTGGAACGTGCGGGCCGTAATCATGACCATAACCGTGTGTACGGCCAAAAAATCCGTAATCCGATGAAACCGCCCTATAATTCCCAGCTTCTTTCTTCCATTGGGCTGGCTGTGTGTTGTGATTGGTGGGGGTGAAAGGTGGTGGGGCGGATTACAGCTAAAGCCCAAGACTTGTAACGATTAGAGTCTGATTTATGAGATAAGAACTGCTGGAGCTGGAGCTCTCGTCTAGGTCGGCAGGTGGAATTCCGTTGGAAGAGGAAGTGTACTTAAGTAGTCACTGTACTCGGCGGTGTTAGGTATACCTAGGTACAAGTATAGGCCAACGATAGATAAGATGCGAACGCCATCCCAAGCCAACCCCACGATCGGTCGTCTGGCGCCAGCGATGAAGCACTCCAGCTTCAAGCCGGCCGATATAGCCACCCCCCGGTCCCCACTCCACGGAGCGCCGTCAAGAATCCCATCTTCCACAACATGGCATTTCGCATTCCCAAGCAGGGCACGTCCCAGACTCCCAGCCCAGGGGCAAACTCCGTCGAGAGCCCGACTTCAGCCACAAACCACCATCCATCCCTCAACACACCCGAGTCGCTTTGTGGCGAACGATAGAATGAGTCCTTAAGTAGTACAGTACGTAGTATTTATCTGTCTAAGAGGGGACAGTGGTCTGAAGAACTACTTACTTAGCCCTACCTGACTTGGTAAGTGCCCATCAACAGCTTCTAAACGGTATTAGATGTCCCATGCTATGCGGGGTAGTTCCACTCTTTCGGACCTTTTCTTTCTTGGGCTATTATTGATCGCGATGCAGATGGCATCTTCCGTTTGATGTTTCGTAGGAGCTTTACCCTCCTCCCTATCTCTCCCCCCGCCTACTCACAATTAATGTTCCGGTTTTCACCTCATCGTCAGAGCAAGCTTTTCTGAATCCTCCTTACCTGCTTGTCTTGTTTTCGGCTTAATGACCAAGAGCGTGGTCACGTGGTGTGGTGTGGAAAGTTCTATACCTAGGTATGGCCCTGTCCTATTATTCTCCGTTCCTTCGATGCGTTAAATTTCTCTCGACACGATAGCCACGCGTACCGTACACTTTAGAAAGATCTTTGAATTCCCCCTTCCCTTTCCAGCGCTGGACGTATGTCTTATAGAGCTATTTTGTTCTCCGACCCGGCAGGCCAAGGTTTTCATTCCGCGAATAAAAACAAATTCTGCTCCGTTGTTGGATTCAAGAGTTCGTTCGGCTGTGGAAGAACTGACGTCAACATGTAGTTATGTAGACAAGATAGGCGTTAAAGTTATATCCATCTGAGTTCTCGACTTTTCCACTGTACTGTACTGTACTGTACATTGTCATCTACTTACTACTGTATAGAAACCATCTCATCCCATCCCTATTTAGCAGAAATCAATTTCATCAAAGTCAATTACTAAAACCACCACCTCCCTCCTCTCAACTTTTCTCCTCTCTCTTTACATCAGGTTAAGACTCTAACATTTCTGCACTCCTTTCTGTACATGTTAAATAATACACACCTATAGATATCGATTTCCATAGACCTACTTAAGCTTACTGTCTCGACATGGTTTCCCTGCTTAGTTGCCACCTATCTCAATATATAGTATATAGTTAATATTATTAGTAGTTTTTGTTGCAGACATGCATCTCCTTTAAACACTTATATATCTACTTCGTCCCGGCGCATGATGGAAATATCTAGCTTGGCTTAAGGTAGGTTTACTACTTGCGAGCGTACTTACTTAGTTGTTATGTAATGCTATACTGTAGTGATTAATACCATCCATCCATCTCTCTCTCTCTCACACACACACATACAATTTCCTTCCTACATTCTCAAACCTAGCCTAGTCCCTCTCCACACTTTCCCAACCACCTTCGCATTTAGCGACATGTTCTAGCTATGACAACACACGACGATTTCGCATCCAAGTCGCAACATGTATATAGCTACATCCACATCCATCCCGCACGAGCGGATCTTCAGACATGAGGTTTTACATTAGTGCGCGGTACCGAGCCAGAAAGCTAGCGTACGTTTATTTTCTTTCGCGTGGTCCATACCGAGAGAGGGGATAGCGACCGTACAATAATTCCCTCCTAACACCACCAACCTCACATAATCCCCTCGCTACGTAAACCGCGATATCGATATATTCACCAGATCCTCCCTCTCCTTGCTTTCCCGTTGTCGAAATCTTGGCTTCTGCACACGGGTTTCTCACCTCTCGTCCCTGTTCCACCTAGCTAGCGCACCGCCTCCTATTCCTCCGTCCTAGAATCGAGCTGAGAAAGACGGGATCGTCTGAGTGTTATCTTGGTTGAGGATTCTGATTCCGTTCCCCTTGACACGTTCCGTGAAAGCCCGTTGAGAAGGTATATCTATCACAGCTCCAAACCTGTGCCGGTGCTTATTTTCGTCGTGGATCATATCCTGCTCTTTGCGATCACGCCTTGACATCGACCTTGTTCGTGTGAGATAGCAAGGATATGAATATGGAGTTGTGAGGGTGTGGTTTATTGTGTATGTGGGTGGTGCCATGGTATATTGGTTATTCTTGTGGGTTAGATAGACAGACGTATGTGTATTTGCGGATCGTATATTGTGAGATATGTCATTATATATGTTAGTAGTTGACTTATATATAGATCTTAACATCGGGTTGGATGTGTAGATGTTAAAGAGTAGTAAAGAGCAATACAAGCACCTCGTCCTTTTACAATATAGCTATACTGCTATCAATTCACCATCACGCTTCAATAGTAATCGAGGTACCTTTTTCTTACTCGTGATATTCAGACGGGAACAATTCAACATCCGCCCCGCAAGAAGGAAGGAACTAAACCAAGCAAGGAACCCCTCCCCACCACTGCGGAGGAGTGAAAGAGTAGCAACCAACGTGGAAAGCGCGTGTGATAGGAGGTTCCGAGGAATAATGTTGGATATAGATATAGCTTGTCTTGATAGTTTATTGGTTTGTCAGTAGTGAAACTGCTGAGTATCTGGGAGGGAGCTTTTGGGGGTTTGTGTGTTGATGGCGAGGAGGGGTGGGAGGAGGGGAAGGATGTAGCTAAGTATGTAAGTAAATAACCAAAGAACCAAATTGTATTGTCACTAAAGAAACAGCTATATACAGGTGAGTAATTAAGCAACTCAGCTACCAGAATACCAATAAAGCAGTACCCAAACCCAGCACTGAAATAAGAATACCCACCCCGATTACATTGCAGAACGCTAAGTTCTGTCGCTTAGGGGTATATAGTGAAATAAGCGAGAATGAATCCAGGGCGGTTTTAAGCAGAGGTGATATAGCTTTGGAGTGATGCTTTAGTTAAAAAGATGTTAGATTTACTATTCCTTCCTATCTATGTCGTAATCTCCAAATTAGCGATATATTCGCTTGTGCACGGAAACGGTAAGTTTGCGTCCGGGAAGTAGTATAGCTTGACTTACTACCACAGCTATAGCCATATCTCCCCGCACGTACGACGAAGACTTCCGAGCTTAAAAAGGCCATAGATATAATCGTTGAATGTGTACGCCCCGGTCCATTCCAATCCAATCCAGTCCACTTAACTCCAGCCCAATATTTCTCAATCAACAATATACAAGCTCCCTCCCCGAACTCCGCTACCTAAATCCAAGATAGTGATCAAGTAGGCGCATCACACAACGGCACATATCTAACGCCCATCGACCGTTTTTTCTTAATATTCCCATCTTTATCTTTGTCGATAATCCAGATATACTGGGAGCCGTCTGCGTCTTCGACGGGTATGAATATCCTACATATCCCTTATTAGCAACCAATCCCTTCAATTTCATCTTTACTATCAAAAAGAAAGGGGGAGAGAAGTGCACCTACCGACCAGGCGCCCTCAACTGCCTAACCAACTCCCCATGAACCTCCACCGCCGCCGCCCCAACATGAACCGCATCCCACCCCTTATCCCCCTCCCCCTCCCCATCAACCCACCCCTTCCTCCCATCCCCCCTAACAAACTCCACCTTACCTCCCTCCAACAACCTCCTCCCCTCTCCCTTCCTAACATTCCCCTCCCCCAACCCCCTCAACTCCTCAATATGCTCCAGTCCCACCACGCGTCCCCCACCATCTTTACACACCAGCTCCGCAAACACAGCGGTCAGATACCCGCTTCCACTCCCGACATCGAGGACGCGCGCGCCGGGGAAGAGGAAGGGCAGGAGGGATTCGCAGGCTGCGGCGTGCATGTGTGGTGCGGATATCGTGGCGGAGTGGCCGATTGATTGAGGGCTGTCTTCGTAGGCGGTGGTGGGGTGGGGGACGTAGTGGGCTCTGTCGACCTGTATAGATAAATACTTGTCAGTCTGCTTGGTACTGGTAGAGGGAGAGGGAAGGAGGAGTGGAGAGTACATTTAACATTGCATCCCGTACGCGCACATCTGTAATCAGGCCGGATCGGAAGAGGTTATGGATTAATTCGCTGTTTGTACGGCCGCTGCAGCGCCAGGCCATTGTTTGGGCTTTTCTTGTCGGGGATGCAGGCGCTGCGAGGGATTTGAGGAGGTGGTGGAGGGGAGACAGGATGAGATGGGTGACGATTGGAGGGATGTAAGTAAGTAGGTGTGAGTGAGTGAGTCGAAGGGTTGCGTGGAAGTAAAGTTATAAGGAGGAGAGGTTGTGTAGTCGGGGATAGAATGGAGCTAAGTAGTAATATTATGTCGATATGCAATCCAGGGCTGGCCTCATATGTCTCATGGTGCTCGTAGGTGACGGAGGCTGAAGACGACATCGAGTGTTCGGTAATGCGGGGTATAAGGCAAGGCAAGATGATCGGCTCTGCAGCCTTGCGTGCAGGTGATTGCTAGCGGGGCGAAGCGAATAATGCCCGAGTCTGATTCGGGCAGGGAAATAGAACAAAGCGAGAGTGGAGGAGAATAGGTGGAATTGCAATGGAAAGATGGGAAGTCTACATGGGAATATTAGTGATGGATTGGAAAGGGTGGTGGAGGGAGATGGAGGGATACTTCAGATAGAGGGGATAATTGGTTTCTGGTGCTAGTTCTGTTGGGTTAGTTAATGACGAAGCCCATCTATAACGAGTAGAATTGTTTCGATAATCGTCCACAGAATATCGGGCCTTGTATCGAGGTGATGGATTTTTGTAATGGTTTAAACCACTTTCATAGTCCACCCAAAATGCCTCGCCTCGAAGAAGTAAAGAAGAATTGTAGGAGAACATTTCTTGATTCTATCAACTCAGTTGAATGGCCCACACCCAACAACGCCCCGCTGTCAAGTTGCAAGTATTCCATAACCTCAAACCTCACCCTCCCGATCCAAGAAACACAAAGAAACGCCCAAGTCAGATGTGACATGTAATTAAACCACCGTCTCGGCTTCCTCGCCCGTCGCGATGACAGGAACGTTCAACCCTCTGTCCGGACTTTGCAACACCAATTGTTCGTGCCTCCTCGCCCTTAAGAAATCGCTCACAGATCTGATCAATATGAACCACCCCACGATCATCAGAATATACGCTAACCATTCACTTCCGGCTACAGAACCTAATCCTCCAGATGATTCTGAATTATCCATTCCTGCCGTTCCAGCTTGAACTTGATTTGGATCGAAATCATGACTGTTTGGATCGGGAGGCGCTGCATATTGTGGATCCGCACCATTTGCAGGTGGAATAATATTACCGGATCCCTTCATGTAGAAACCATATTGCACTAGCGTAATTCCGAGACCAGCGCGTGATCCATTCTTGGCTGCGTGGGTGGTATGTAGAAGATATGTGAGGAGGAATCCGACGAGTTGGAAAGACATTGATATCATGCCGTTCCAGATAAAAGAGAAGACGGAGCCAACGGGCAGACCTTCGATATAGACCTCATCTGGACCACCGAGTCCAGGGGCCAGAATTGTTGTTTCCCAATATGGCGGTGCGGCATCTGCGGCTGCTTGTTCGTAGGTCTTGTCCACGTCAGTACGGATAGCCTGTAATTGATATGATATACACTCACAGGTGGATGTTCCTCCTTTTCAACTCCTCTCTCAGGCTTCGCGCTTAGATTCGCGAATACACCATCTGATCCAGACCCTCCACCGTAAACTCTCCCAGTCGGTCGCGGTGGTACGAAGGCGGGGATTTGGGTATCACGACGTTCTATCACAGGCGGCCGTGTCGTTGAAGTCGACTCGACATTTGCATTTTCCGTTGAAATAGTAGAAGGCGTCCCTCTCATTAACCTCTGCCTATCATCGCCATCATTGTCCTCATCACTATCCGACCCATCGGCATCAAAAGTATCCGCGAGATTCTGGTCTACGGATGCGTGAGGACTGTGCGTGACCCGTCGGGAGCCGGGCGAAGAGTCTCGCGATCGAAAGGAAGGGGGAGGAGATTGCGGAACTTGAGGACTAGCAGGTGTATCGTCTTCGTTGGCAGATACCTATCGAAACAATTAATATTGAAGGCATTCGTAGGTAACGCGGGCCTTGGCATCGCCACGCAATCAACCCAACGCTAGGATCGCTCAGTACATACCCGTTCGTAGCGTTGTGAGCTCATCGTGAGGATCGAATTGAAGAGACAAAGAAAATAGGAGGATAGAAGGGCTCGACTCGGAATGAGCCTGGGTATTAACGAAGGAGATGGAAATCGATGGTGGTTGGAAGGAGACGTCAACTCCTGAGTTGTCGCAGAGTGTTGCTACCGTAATCACCTCAGGTCGGCGCAGCTCAGCCGCCCAAGCGTCGGAGGTGGTTGTTCCGACTCCGTGGAATATTCCTAGCTGCGCATCAACACGTCAAGACTCGTCCGGTATGACAGGAATATATTCACGACAAGCAGTTCTTTGCGCGCACACGCAATTATGTCTCGTTCGGTAAGTCTGCCACTCAAGTTGAGTTTCCATATATTAATATGCATAGACTGTGTATAGAAATTACCTGCGAGCGCTCAATAAATGGCCATATGATGCACTGCGACCTGATTTGAGATTCGAAGTTGTGATGAAGAAGCGAATCGAGAACAAGTTCAATCCTATGAAAGATGGGAAGCCAATTGAGCCTGTTCCAATAGATGAGGAGGCAGAATTGAAGCAAATCAATGCGTTGTTCTCTCTAATACACAATCGTTATAGAACCGCAGTACGTGCTTGCAGTGACCATTCACGCAGAGGCAAATAATGACTGATTTACTATGATTATAGTATCCCCTAGGAGACTCATTCATGAAACCAACGAGCAATCCTACACATTATACAGATCTGGTCAAAGAATTAAACGAAGCGCCAAATCGTTCGTGGTTTGCGAGTATGTTGAATAAGTGGAAGGGATCCATACGGATGAAGTAGGGGAATGATTGTGTCGATATTGTACGGAGTATTGTGCCAAAATGCATGCATATATCGGCGTTGGGGGCTTAGGAACTGTACAAAGGCATTTGACCTCTGTAAGAGCAATGAACATATTCAAGTCGAATCTTCCTCTATCAACGCCTGAGACTCCGTGGTGATCCCTTGTTCCTACACATATATTTTGCTTCAGCCTGAACCATTCAGATGTATTCCTTCTTGGGATCCAGTCTATCCATCAGATCAATGCTCTTCTCATACATAGTGAACACAATCCCTCCACTCAACATCAACCGTACAAGTCTAGGCAAAGCCCCACTCCAGAACGTCAATATCCCCTCATTCTTCGCAATCATAGCAGCGCACGCAAAGCTGTTCTTATACAAATGCCTAGCTTCTATACTTTGCATCCTCGTCTTAACAGTATCCAGTGGCTGAGTAACATATACTGTGATAAGACCTGCAACACCACCAATTCCAAAAGTGGAAATAGCTCCCAGTTTCTCTCCTGGCGCGGTATACGATTGTGCAAGTTGGCGCAGGAATGTATAAGATCCAAACCGTGTAGCACTATTCGCTGCTTGCCGCGCAGTGGTAGGTACGAATCCTTGGAAGAAGCCTCGAAGTCCACGCTCGCGGGCAATTATGGGAACGGCATGAAGGAAACCTCTCATCCTGGGATTCGCGCTTTTGCGGTCATCGATTCTACAGACACAGGGTCAGTACCGGCCAAGTTAATCATGGGAGATCCAATACAAGGTAGTTTTGATACTTTCAAAAGGCGTAACAGCAAGTAACGATTCTGTAACCCCAGCTCCAAACCCCGCAATGACTGTTCTAGGACCAGAGATATTGCCATCAGCATCCTGAAGCATGGACTTATATTGATCGAATGCAACAAATCCTGTCACATATATATCAGCCCTCAATTCCTCCAAAATAAGCGTGTTGAGCCTCAATGATAAAGGACATACGAATGCCAGCCTTCAACGAATTCCCAATAATCAACGTCGTGCATCCCGCATACCATGCTTTTCCGAACGGTGGCCATGGCAGCTTCGCGGAATCTGCTAATCGGCGATTCAATTGTGTTCTCGTCTTCGCGACTGTGGTGGCAGTAAGTATATCATGCTCGATAGTCGTGTGGATTGCGGGACGTACACTCCGCGGGATATGTGATAGCTAATTATGTCATTTAGCAAAGATTCATATGCGGATTGACGGTCGGCACTTACCAATTTCCACTGCTCCAGCAGTTGAGCCGGCGATGATAGAGCGCAGCGCGCTTGGCCGCTCTTTCTTCTTCTCCGATTGTGAGGCCATGACTGATCTGTTGGACAAGCTTCAAAAAGTTCGAGATGTGATCGGACACAGGCGGCCGCCGCTTTTAATCGATAAATAACGTCAAGACAATACGAAGCCCTGTCGCTCGAATATATTGTTCTTATGCTGTAAAAAGAAACTTCAATCAGGGTATGAGAGTATCTCTACGTATCTTGAAAGAGCTAGTATACTTGCACTGATCCTAGGCTAGGTCGTTCGCATTATTCTCACATGCAATTCATTCAATCCATACAACGGAACAAATTTGAGGACGGCTTTCTTCAACATTCGTCACCTCTTAATCTACAACAATATGCCCTCGCAATGCAAGTTGAAGAATAGATATTATACAACCAAGTCTCCTTCCTTTGGCAAATGTCCACAAGCAAGGCTAATCTTCCACCATTAACGCCCCCAATTTTATGGCAAAAGAACCAAAAGACTCCAATAATACAAACAGTCGTCAAAGTTATCTCTCTAAATTACTGATTGAAGACCATTGGGGTATTGCCCATGCTAGCTGCGCTCGCCAATTGAGCCATGCCGCTGTAGCCTGCAGGCATAGATGCCATGGACCCCATCTTCTCACGCTCAAGCTTTTCTTGATCCATTCGGGCTCGATCTGCTTTGGTAATCCGAGGCTTACGAGTAGTTGAACCACCTCGAGATCCAGGTCCTGACAAGGGGAGGCCTGTTTTGGCATTGATTCCAACAGACCCAGCGATGGCTGCAGCGGCGCTAGCACCTCGACTAATACCACCACGACCACCTCTTGAACCACGGCCTCGGCCACGCTTTGGAGCGCCATCTGCTCTATATGAAGATTAGTACTGTTCACATATGAGAATGAAGCATCTGCGTACCTGGTATCCAATGCTGGCTTCTCGCCTTCTGGAATCAAGGGACCGGAGTACACAAAGAACCCTCCATCAGCTGCGGCAGCATGTTCTTCCCAGAGTAATTCGGAATCATCAACAAATCCGTCATCTTTGTCGTATTCGTCCTCCTTCATTCTTCTCTTGCGGACAATTTTCTTAACCCCACCATCAGTACCAGTTCGCCCATCACTCATTCCACCCATCTCAGCGTTACTAGCTTCCCCCTCAGAATCAAGTGACATGTCGTCGCCGCTGTCTCTTCCAGATCCATTGCGCTCCAACGCGGCTCCAGCTGCGGCCACACGAGCAAGTCGATCGCGTTGAATTGCTAATCGCGGGTGAAGGGCATCCCATCCATATCGTTCTTCGGCCATGCGAGTAAAATTAATGACCTTGTTGGCTTCGCCATTCATTGGTATGTGAAGAACAACAGTAGGAGCTCGAAACTCGGTGCCTTCATCCGACGGTCCACCACCGATTCCACCGAGTTGCATCAACCCAGAACCAGGAAGTGGAGGAGGTGGTGGATAGACATCTCTAGCATCCTTGAGCTTAGGAGGTTTGGGTGAGGCCGCAGCTGAAGAGGTTGCAGTACTACCGTGACCCATGGAGGCTCTCTTCACCATTGGCGTAGGTCCAACACCGATAGGTCCCATCACGTCGGAATTTCGGGGTGCAACGACTTGTGGATGCTGCTGTGATTGGGGAGATGACTCCAGAACACTGTTAGGTCCTAGCCTGTTGACAGACGGCGATGGTTGAGTTTCCTCGCGATGCAATTTTGCGGCCTGTTGTTGGTTGAAAAATGATTGAGTAGCAATCGACGGTGAATGTCCTGGAGGATCCACTAGCGACGAAATTGATGGAGACTTTTGTGCATTGTGGTGCTGCGGAGAAACCTGAGAGCTGAAAGGAGTATGATTCACCACAGTTTCCCGAACAGGGTCATAATTTGACCGAATCGGGTCATAGTTCTGCCCAGATGACCGAGGTTGTGAATATGGAGTTGGTTGTTGGTGAATCGTAGCATCAAAGAAACTGGCGTTGGGAGGTGCAGTAGGCGCTTTTATATCTTCAGCAAAGAATGAGCCCGATGGAAGCGACGATCGACCATCGGGTACGGGCGTCTGACCACTCTTCCTCTTTCTAACCACAGGAGGTGCATCGGGGTCCTTGGGTTTACGAGGCTTTCGTTGCTTTGGAGGAGGACTATTAGGACCCGGGACATAGTTCTTAGGCTTTCTGCCAGGGCGCCTCTTAACTTTGACAGGGGCGTCAGATGCCGGGGGAGCATTGTTGTAATGAGCTGAGGCGGGATCGACGTTAGTGCTACTAGCGACCCGATGCGGATCTGGCGACAATGAATGAGGAGGAGAGCTCAGAGATGCGGATGACTCTCTTCTTTGTTCGGAAGCCATGTTGATGGCGTGGGGGTGAATGACGCAGACGCGGACGTGGTTTTGGGTGGAGTCGATTTTTATCGTGAAACGTGACAAACGCTGGGAATACCTTCAAATTCTGGCGATGTTGGCCGTTGCGGACGGGAACACCATCAATCGATTGTTGAGCCTCTGTGCGGACCCGTGGCCTCTCCAGAGGCAGATGCACGTGTCGGATCAGGCCGCGCGAGGGTTTTGACGGACGGACAGGTCGTGATCGATGGCGGTGCAAGATTGATCGATGATGATAACGGCTGGTGGAAAAGAGGAAATGGGTTGAGAAAGAGAAAGAGAAAGACGAGCGTGGTTGAGTAGGTAAAAGAAATTTGGTATCTAGGTACTAGGTAGGCACAGGGCAGACAGGCGAGCGAAAGCTGTGACTTGCCTAGTAAAATGTATGTTTCTGCCATTCTGGGCAGCCGCGAGCGCAGTACACGAGTAAAGAGGCAGAGGGCTCCGTACGGCATTGCATTGGACCATGGGAGCATTGGACCGTTGGACTAAAAGCAGCTGGAGCTGGAGCTGGAGTTGGTACTCGGAGTAAAGGCAAAGGCAAATGGGACGGAGAACAGCCTTCACGCTTGCCGGGGGACAAGGCTCGAGCAAGGATCCTCTCTCTCCATCTTCCGGATATCATATTGAGACCTACGCGAAGCGAGGGAACGAATGCAAGGAAATATTTCAACAGTATACGGGGCACGAAATGCAATGCACAAGAGCCAGATAAGAGAACTTCATCTATAGCGTGACTGAAATGGGCAGAATTCTTAGGACAATGATGAATGGGAAGAATCTTAATACTCTATGTAATACGTTGTCCATGGAAGATGCGAGGACTGTGAGGCGCTTACAGACGAGGAATGCACATCCAGGTTGTAATAAGCTCGGGTGGTCAGCCACTGTGGCTGAGGTGCGTTTTCAAAAGTGGGTCCTCCAGCGACGACCAAGATAGTACGGAGTACACACTCTCAGTACTGTACCACGGTCACACTCGAACACTAACCACACTATGTCCGGACCCTTTTTCATTTTCATTAAAGTCCTCTCGACATGAAATCTATTGAGAAGCAACTACATGTCTATCAAACTCAAATGGATTACGTGATTCATGTACTGTACATGTCGCTGTGCCCTTTTCCGGTAATCGGCCAGGCATGCATTAGCGCAGAGCCACCTTATCTCAAACACATACTTTGTGTGTTAAGAAATACAGTAGTATGGTCCATTTCTTGATGAGAATTGGCCATGGGGTAGCAGCATATGCGGCCTCACAACCCATGCGCGCGGACTGTAAGCAATCGTCAGACGGAGTCTTGTTGGTCTCGCTGTTCGCGCTTAGAATCATCTCGCCCTCTACTATCAGAAGCATCTCGCCGTTCTCCCTCAGAGAAGCCCTGCTTTTCTGGCTTGGAAACCTTTTGTCCTCCTCGTTCAGAAGCGAGTTCTGTCTCGAGGCTCGTCATTTTTGCTTCCAGTTCCAAGATTCTCAGGTTGTGAGCACCGGTGGTACGATCTAGCCCCATAATTCTCCGAGTGTTGCCCTCATCCAACACGTTCCAAGAGCCTTCTCGACTGATCATGTGTTGAGGATTTTGCTCGAGAATAGGAATTCGATTTACTATTTCATGTGTTTGGAGCTTGGCCAGCCATAAGTCCTCAAACGACGGAGTGACACCAGAACTACTACCAGTTTCGGCAATGTTCCTCAGCCTTGTGCCTAAACCTGTTTGAGTACACCATTGGGGTTCTTGACTTAGTGCCTGCGGATTGACTCCTTCCTCTGAACGCGACGAATTACTGTAGGTGATCGAACCAGGGGCGTGATTACCGCCACCAGAGTTCAATGGCTGGAAATTGGATATCAGCGGATTTAATAGGCAACTTTGCGGCTGATTATTTGGTGTCACACTCGTATTCGATGCATTTGCGAATGTTCCGATTGGTATATCCTTGACGGGCGGCACAAACTTTCCATTCAGACCCCAAGTGCCATCTCTCCAAGCAGGATCGCGAACAGGTTCGTTTTCAGCAATGCTATAGTCAAACGTTTTCCAGAAATCCGCTTGAGCAGCTTGCTTCGCGAACTCGACCGTCCAAGGGCGAGCTAAGCAAGCCTCTGCGCCTGGTATAGTCCTCCAGTCTCTCTTCAACATAAATTGGGGTCTACCGTGGCGCAATCTAACTATTCGACGAAGCAAGACTGATGTATGTTTTAGTAGAGATTCCAATACTCTCGGTTTGACTAACCCGTGTTCTTTTCCCACTCTTCGGAGATACACTCATCAATGTTATGATTTAAAACATTATGGATGGGGCATCCAGATAGCTTCCCGTCTCTCAAAGGTCCCATACATTGTTGGAGATGGTGTGGATGACCATTACCATTCTGATTGTTGCAATTAGGACATGGTAGCGTAACCGCGTGGACCCTAGCGGTATCGTTTGCTATCTTCTTGCTTTTCGCATCTCTTGAACATAATATCTGTGCCTCTTGCCTTGCTGGTGAAGGCCGGCGGCTCTGTGGAGACTGGCTGTCTTGTGTATCTGTCATGCCTAGTTGGAGACCCTCGAATATGCTTGGAATAGCGTCGAAAGACATGTTTCGTGGAGTTTGCTCGTGCTTTCGCTTCTGAAGCTTCACATCTTGGGTCGCGAGGAGTTTTGATGTGCGTAGCGATACTGATGAGACGTAATGCTGCTAATAATGATGTGTTGATAGTAAGTTGGAAGCATGAGTTTCGCTCCGATTTCCTCAACTTCACATTCAGATCGGGCAGGCACGCTAGACCGACATAACCTTAACTTCTGTCCTCGTCAAAATTAGAAGCGGCCAACCCGACACGTTGCCGGCTTTAAGACTCACGCCACATTTTCAAGTGATCGCACTCCCTCGTGCCGGAGCCCTTCTAAATATACTTAGTGAGAGACCTCATATCCATTTGGTATCGTAGCCATTGAAGTAGCAAGCTACGCCCCATTGTAAATGCTTCTACGTTATCCCTCTGTAAACGGACTTTCATCATTGACTCATTATTAAGGCGTTCATTGCGTTGAGCGCACGGGAGTTTTCGTACTCGTGGTAGTAATGCATCTCCAAAACAGTGGAAGTAGTAGCACTCGCTAGTCCCCTGGAGTGACAGCTTCTCCAACATCGTAATTGATCATCTTCACTCCGATAGACTAGATTTATAGAATCAATTCGAACAGTTTTGGCCACAGTTCTCCATATATACCTATCTCGGGACAGTTTTGCCGTTGCAAAGAATGTTGACGTTGCAAAAGGGGTGAATATTTAAGCGAATATTATATAAGCTGTAAGGCTGCATAACAACCTCGAGGATTATTAACCCCACCACCAGTTTTTCAACCTCATCAGGACAATACCACTTTCGAAAATGGATTTGAAAGGGCAACGTTTCGCGATCGACTTGTCAGACGATGAAGACGAGCACCCTTCGAACTCGAGTATACCTACAAGCGCGCTGCCTTCATTACCATTTGTCGCAGATATCCAAGAACGCGTTCCTGCCCCGCCATCAGCGCCAAAGTTCAAGGCTACTCCAACTGGTTTTCCCGAGCATAAGAAGAGGACTAGAGTATCTGCGTTCAAGAAGGGAAGAACAGGATCTACAGAGCCTGAAGTCACAAGCCATGTTCAGTTCGATAAGCCCAAACCGCAGGCGCCAACGCCAGCAAGGGCGAATGCGCATGTTCAGAACGAGCCTACCTTCGACGAAATCGACCGACGGAGAATCGATGAGGAGAATAACAAGAGGTTAGCAGCGATGTCAGCTACTGAAATAGAAGAAGAGAGGCAGGAGTTGTTGGCTGGGCTTAATACGTCTTTGATTGAACGGCTCTTGAAGCGCGCAAATTTGGACGATGGACGAGGCGATACTGGTATTGAAATACCATCTCCCATGAACAACACCGAAGAACCACAGACAACACCAAAAGCGCTTGGGAACGGGGTACCCGCATCAAAACATGCCGGGAAGCTTGTTGAGGCACAGAAATCTGTTCGATTCGAGGAAGAAGAGGACGAGGCGGATATTAAAACAACGGACATCAATACTAGCATACAACAAGAAGACGTACCCGACGTGCATTTTCCCACAGGTCCCCAGGTAGCAGATCTCGATCCGTCAGATCCGTCTTTCCTCGAAAATTTGCACAATAAATACTTTCCTGACCTTCCCAATGATCCTTCGAAGCTGGCCTGGATGGCGCCTATTCCTACACACGGCTCTGTCGCGGACCAAGAGTCACCATACTATCCAGCTCACGAAGCCCTTCCAGCTTCAGCTCTTCGTTTCGATTTCCGGGGTGGGCTACTGCCTCCCAGAATTTCTAGAGCAATGCCCAGCACAAAAGGTCTGCACCACCATGGCGAGGCTCCGGAGGCTGCAGGATATACGGTGCCAGAACTAGCGAGGCTTGCAAGATCTGCATATCCTGCACAGCGATGTATAGCATTCCAAACTCTTGGACGTCTCCTGTATCGACTTGGTAGAGGGGAATGGGGCGACGAGGATAATGAGATAACGAAGGGTCTATGGAGATGCGTAGAGGAAGGTAAAGCCGTTCAAACCCTCGAAGAAGCAGCCGCAGCAGAAGGGGGCCACCAAGGAAGTAAGGTATATGCTATTGAGGCTGCCTGGCTTTGGCAGAAAGGTGGTGGAAAGCGGTGGAAAGCTAATTGACAACCTTATGTATTGATTACTGTCTAAGATATCTGACATATAAATAACAGTTGCGGCCGCAAGTGTCGCACCCTTCTAATACTATGACTAAGTCTATACCTGAGTACTCGCGATGTCAAGGAACCTCTTCTCAGTGACTGAGACATATAGCAATCATGGTTCCTGCAGGCTTCAGAGAACAACAATGCTGCGAGGTCTCTCATGTCCTATCCCGTCGTGCTGTTGCAAAGCAATCAAATTCCTGGTTTTCCCCTACGTTCTTTGCAACTTCCCTCGGCTTCCAAAAATCCATGTCTCATTCTCCGTCAACGATTGAAAATGCTCTTTCGACTTCCTCACAGGATCTCCCCCTTCAAAGCACACGGCTTTTCACGTGCATGCGAATGCCATCGACACTTTGATCCAACTCTCGGATCAACATCTCTCTTCGTCGCCGTCAACGGCTTCGCTTCATGCTTCCTCGTAACCACAATCAGATCATGGAGCAGATCATCAATTTCCTTCAGCGTATCGCAAAGCGCTCTAGCCGACCACGCACTCTCCTCATCGTCAAACCTCATAATGTAATAAAGACTATGACTCATATAACTCCTCAACGGCGACCCAGGTTTCGTAACTTCATAAGCTAACTTCATCCCATCCCGACTCGGCGTTCGCTCGTAGAATGCTAGGTTGGATACCAAATTCGTCATGACATAGTCCGCTAGCTCACTCAAGCCTATCCGTTCCGCGAATCCGTATAGCTTTATGCGGTCAATGACTGGCCCGGTAGCAGTTGTGCTTTGCTCGATATCCACCGCACTAAGACGGCCTCCGCCGTAGAGGTATTCGAGGAAGAGGCTGAAGGTAATAGGGTCCTCCTTAGGCAGTGATCCGGAGTTCTCTTCTGCGTCTAGGAATCCGCTTTCGAACATTCTCTTGAAGTACGCTACTCGGGAGCAAAGCAGGAATTTATGGACTCGGAATTGTTGCTTGTTAGGGCCGACGAACAGGTCGACCATTTCAATTCCGAATTGGCTGGCTGGTGGTTAGCATGTTGTTCGTAGGACCTGACAGTGGCTTACCCGAGGAAGCCATGGGGCTTTTCGGTTTTCACCGTGACCGTTTTAGCCATTGGTGGTGCTCCCATTCATGGAGTTTTGTACTTGGGATCTTGGAAATGCTTGGTAGATTGTCACGGTCTCGTAATCTGATGTCATTCTGGGAAAGAACGTTTGAGATTCACTTCATCCGATCTCATCGATGGGAACCCGAGGATCAGGAAACTCTATGTAGCCGAAGCGACCTGCAACAATTACCGAAGGCCTTTGAGTCACAGATTTTGAAAGTTACTTATTTAGCACCTT
Organism: Chaetoscypha palmicola; assembly: GCA_003988945.1. Taxonomy (NCBI): domain Eukaryota; kingdom Fungi; phylum Ascomycota; class Leotiomycetes; order Helotiales; family Helotiaceae; genus Chaetoscypha; species Chaetoscypha palmicola. The sequence goes on along the minus strand of QYAH01000005.1, from coordinate 88,889 downwards.
GTGTTGTAATCATAATGATAGCTTTGTGTAAGTGTTCTTTTAAGCACTTGCGAAAGAACTGTTTTGGTTTTCATTTTTGATATAGCGCCAGACTCATTTCTCGCTTGAAAGACGGCACTTCTTGAGAATTATCTCAACACAAGGAAATGAGTATTGTTCTTGGGATACCTGCCACGCGTAGGGTATACATTCCTCTCTTGCTACTACGCAGGATTTGGCGTTGAAGTAACATTTGCATACCTTGTGATGGAGAATGGCAAAATGCCTTGGGAATACCTACAGTGGCATTTGGATATGTTGTTGTCTCCACCCACACGAATTTATGCTATATCGATCTATGCTCTGTTAGACTGTCACTTTGCCAAAATATTGTAGCTAGTAGGGAAAGTCTTATTAATACCCAGAAAAATCTTTTTATTCATGCTGCATTGGTATGAAGTCGAATATTGACTTTTCGCTAATGCTCTTGAACGCTAGGAAACATTCAGCACTGAACCTAGGTGGCATAAGGTAACCTGATTATCTGAGGAATGAGTGATAATATTCGGTCTCTCTCCCTCATTCCGTATATTGCTCCCCCGAATCTTGCAGACTGGTGCTCAAATTCTTGCGGCATTGGTAGGAAAATTCGATTGGGCGCTTCATTGTTCAGATCAACTGTGTCTTTTGATGGCTGCCCCTTGTTATTCCCCTTTTAAACATCCTTGAATTGGTATTTACATTTGACATCTTTCCCGTGGACATGAAACGTGCACAACCTCGACTCGTCCGTTGGATCTGTGATCTGTTTTCCCAACGCAAGTTGCATCGCTTTCACCAAATCAATTGCCAAACCCTCGCATTCAGCCACACATTCGCCGTATCGGATGGTATTAGTATCATTCATCGTGCAGTTAATGAGCCCGAAATGGAGAAATTGGAGGGCGAATTGCCGATGTAGTGAGTTATGGGGACAGTGCTCGTACGCTTGCTCGATTGCATCTGGAAGAATCAAAACTCTGCCCGTTGAATATGCAGATATGATTACTGTCATTGCATGGTCCATCAGGTCAGGGAGGATGAGTTTCTCGGCGAGACTGCGAAGACAATGCCGATCAAGCAATTCTTGAACTACGTCCACGTTCTCGAAAGGCTTGTCGGCGGATATTTGCTTGATTCGCCCTGTATATAGCCACTCCAGAAACAGGTCGAATGCAGCAGAGTCGTCCTCCAGCATAGCTGCTTTTTGATCTGCCGCTTCCATAAAATTGCCATTGAACATCTTGTTGAAGTAGGCAACCTTTGAGCAGAGGAGATTCTTGTGGACTCTGAATGCCTTCGCTTTTGGCCCAACGACAATGTCCACCATGTCAAGCCCAAGTACACTGGTTTTGGTCAGTCCTGGTCTTCATGTCAACTGGTAGCCTCCAGCAATACTTACTCGCCAAAAGCAGTAGACGGAGAGTGGGAACATGGTTGTATGCTTAGCGCCTTCATCATTGAATCCTCTTCGGTGGAGGTAGTCATAGTGTGACGTTTTACGGCAGTACTACTGACGTCTGCGTTAAGGAACACGAGCAGAGCATGTTTGAATATATGTGTAGATGCAGGCCATGTTCTTTAGCGCGCAAACATTCACCATTTGCGACAATTCACCGGGCCTACACAATTCAGAAAGACAAAACTATCTAGCACGAACCGAGCCGGCGACGAACTACCGATATCGAATTGTTCAGCGTGCTCTATACTATCTTGCGGATCAATGCAGAAGCTTCCAAGGTAATCTTTAGCACAAGCTAACAATACTTACAATTCTTCCTGTCTGTAAAGTACAATAGTATCTACTTTATTGGCTAAGCACAATTGAGCTACTACGGCGACTACATTAGAAAGACTGTACGATTTCCATACTTCTACACTTCTAAAAGTTGTTAATATCCCACTCGCTCAAAGACCGGAAAAGGTTAAATACCTTGGCCTCAAACTGTGAAGGCATTCTTGAGCTCCGATCTATATCATATCTGAACCATTAGACAATCCGGTTCGAAGGCTGTACTTTCGAATGATCCTGTAATTCAACATATTGTCAAAGTACAAGCAGTTATCATCCCGGTTTTCAACCTGAATGACTGAGAAAGATTTGGGAGAACTGTATCCCGAGAGACATGTCAGCGTGTGAGGGAAGATCGTGGATGGATCGTCAAAAGAACTTCTATATTCAATGGCTCATCATCATGGCTTATCATCTTGGCTACAAGAGTACAACAGCCATGTCGAGTCGAAACAACCGACAGGAGATTCGAGCAAATGTTCGTTTTCAGAACGACGCGAGGTTCTGATGGGAACTTGAGCTGATCATTGAGTCAGGAACCTCATTCCCCTAGACCTAGTAGCATGTCTAAACAGTCATATGAGGAACGATGCACCACATGTCGAGCCATCCAGAGCACAAGTAGAGGAAGTGTCCGACGAATTTGCCAACAATTCGGCACGATCAGAGGTCGCGACATATTTATTTCAGATATGTGAACTTCATTTCTTATGTACAAGATACTCGCAAAGAAAACTCATCTGTAAGGAGCGTCTGCTCTCGCTGCTGCCGCCAACTCTGGTTCCCATTTATCTCCGTTCGCAAGTAGTTTCTCCTGCGTATGGTTAGACTATGATCTCTCAGACTCGGGGAGTCCCGAATTACCTTATTGTACAACAGTTCCTCTCTCGTCTCTGTGGCATATTCGGCATTGGGTGACTCAACGATAGCATCAACTGGGCAACTCTCCTGGCAGAATCCACAGTAGATACACTTGGTCATGTCGATATCATATCGTGTTGTCCTCCTGCTTCCGTCCTCTCGTTCTTCAGCTTCAATGGTAATTGCTTGAGCAGGGCAAATCTAAGACGTAATTAGAACAACTGAGCAGATGATTTCTTGAAAAACATACGGCTTCGCATAACTTGCACGCAATACATCTTTCCTCTCCAGTAGGATATCTTCGTAGTGCATGTTCGCCTCTGAAACGGGGAGAAATAGGACCCTGTCCATGTGTCAGTATCCACGCAAGACTGCCAGTCATAATTATGTACCTTTTCGAATGGATAGAAAATTGTGTAACTATGAAATGTTAAAAAGTGTGCTCCTAATCCGAGGACTCAATGGCAAGACTTACGGAGGTCTGAAGAACTGTTCCAACGCCACATACATTCCCCGAGCCATCTCAGTCAAGAGAAAGTATTTCCCAGCCTTATCCATCGCTGATTCCTTCGACTCGTCCCATCTTTCTGGTCTTGGTAATCGAAATCCTGGTGGGGGAGGTCCTGACGGGGTGGCGTAGGCGCGGAGGCAACTTGTCGAGAACGCTGCGACAGAAGCTGCGGTGGGATTGAAGGTACGTGGGATACTCGAGAGTCTTGCCGTCGGCCGGCTTCGAGCCACGAGCATTGTTAAAGGCTTCGCGGACGCCATATGGTGGTTGCTCGTGGCAAGGTTGTTGATGGGGAAGTCTGGTAGTCTCGAATTTCCGAAAGCTGAGGTAGAGGATGAAGAATCAAGCTACGTTGATTGGCTTGTCTTAGAAAGCTTCAATTGCCACCAAACGGCGGTTTGGTAGACGGATACTCGTTAAAGTGATTATTAATGTTGGTTTGAGTCCTAACAGCATCTTATTTCCATTAGATTTCATACGATTTGGATGCAAATCTGTACCGGACCGTTGGATAGTCCTCGTCTTACAGAATACCATTCATTAGGTGCACGTGACCTTAATAACTTAGCTGCAGAGGTTGCGAGCCGACGGAGCTTCACATCATCAAAATCCAGACCTTCCTACTTCTCGCCCATCCTCACAACTTCGCACACCTCGAAAATGTTCCGAACAGCACTTCTCAGATCCGCACGTAGCGCTACATGCCAGGCAGTACGAAAATCTGCGCCAATTGCGCGGCCTGCCGTCGCCGGCTCGTTCGTCACCAAATCACAATTCGCCCCGTCTGCTTTCCAAGCTGCAAGATGTTATTCCGCACCAGCAGGTCTTAACAAGGAGGAAGTACAAGGGAGAATAGTTGACCTGTTGAAGAACTTTGACAAAGTAAGATAGCCGCGAAACTTCGGGAGATCTTGCTAACATCTATCTGAAGGTCGCCGATCCAACTAAGGTACGAATAGAATGGTGTATACATACCAATTATTGTCATCTAACAACGGTTTAGCTCTCGCCTACTTCTCACTTCGCGAATGATCTTGGTCTAGACAGCTTGGACACTGTTGAGGTTGTGATGGCAATTGAGGAGGTTAGTTGATGCCAGATTGGGTCAAAGAGGGATATTTGCTGATAATACTGTAGGAGTTTAGCATCGAGATTCCAGACAAGGAGGCAGACGCTATTCATAGTGGTATGAAGGACTCATGTCGAAACTTTTTGGCTCAAACTAATCTTTTAACAGTTGACAAGGCCGTGAACTACATTCTTGCGCAACCGGATGGTACGTCTCACTACCAAAGCCTGCCACTGATAAAACACTAAACATTGTATAGCTCACTAGACGATTTGAACTGTATACTAGGGGTGTGAGAATGTCGGAGTGGGCAAGGAGCGAGATAAACGGCCATTGAATGATAGCTCATGGAGAGCTTTTGTACACAATCAATATTTCCCTCTAAGGCATACTAAGTCCATGCGCTTGTAGCAATGCTTAGATCTCGTACTGGTTCAACACATTTTTGATATTTCGCATCAAACTAATGGCTATCTGACCAATGTTCACATTCGGTCTTCTTTTGATACAGATCTAACTACTATTTTTGTGAGCCGGGCGTCGGCTCGAATGGATCATCTGGCATTTCGAAAGATGTATAAAATGCTGCATTGCTACGATCAGATGAAGAAATTCTGTTATGACAATTCACTAGAGGGCTGCAAGATATTCTTGTCACAAGTCGATACCAACCCAATGTCATGTTTAGGTGACACGAAACATTGCTTGTTCGTTCGTCTCTTTGAGCCTCGCTCCAAAATTAGTCGCACTAAGGGATCCTTGCCAACTTCGCTCCAGCTTCGACGGCTCACCCTCGGATTGTAAACTATCTACCACTTTTCCCGCGGAATACTTACGGCTGCGGTCAATAATATTTTACGAAAGCAAATGATCCGGAAGCCACATAAAGCTTGTGGCATTACAGAAATCTAGGGGGCTCACATTTTGTGTATGGCGATCGGAGAGAAAACTGTCATAATCGCAACCCATTGAGCTCGCTCGCTCCTTTCCTCGAATCCTCCAACACACGACATAACACTAACCACACATCCCGACATGTCCACGGGCCTTACTCGAAGAAGAGGCGGCGGTGGAGGAGGCGCGAGCGCCGAGAATGAGAATGGAGATTCGAGTCGTGTGGCCTCACCTGCGCCAAAGGCTGGGGGATCCCGCGATGCCGGTGGACCAGAGACATCATATGAAAGCGGTGAAAACGGACACAAAATCGCATTCGACCCAAGAGACATTAGTGAGAGCGCTGAGCGGAGCAAACAACCGAAACTCACCCTCATGGAAGAGGTGTTGCTGTTGGGATTAAAAGACAAGCAAGTACGTGGCAGAGCGCAGAGAATGGATCTCATTGTAGCATTGGATCTAATGAATCGATAGGGCTATCTCTCTTTCTGGAACGACAACATATCATATGCGCTCCGAGGATGTATTGTTATTGAGCTTGCCTTTCGAGGGCGCGTGAGCATGCAGAAGGACTCCTCGAGGCGGAGGTTTCCGCTCGCTGATAGGGTAATTGAGGTCATTGATGATACATTGACTGGCGAGGTTCTTCTCGATGAAGCTTTGAAGATGATGAAAGCTAGTGAGAAGATGAGCGTCAGTTCGTGGATTGACCTGATGAGTGGTGCGTATAGACAATCATTTAGGGGTCCTCGCGGAAAATCATTCTAACAAGCAGAATAGGAGAAACATGGAATCTCATGAAGATCGGATATCAATTAAAACAAGTGCGGGAACGTCTTGCCAAGGGCTTGGTTGACAAAGGTATTCTTCGAACGGAAAAGAGAAACTTCCTCCTGTTCGATATGGCTACACACCCAGTCGCAGATGGAGGAGCGAAGGAGGAGATACGCCGAAGAGTCCGAAATGTCTTGACACAACGAACCGTTGTGTTGCCTGGGTCACAATTTCTACCAGAGAACCTCAAGTTCAGATACACCCGTACAATTGCGATGGTGTGCGCGGCATACGCTGCCAACGTCCTCGAAAACGCCCTGGCGAGCTTAGGACACGAGTCTAGAGAAAGAGCTTTTGCACAGGTTGATGAGTTATTAGCAGAATACAGCCAGTGGCCATTTGGAAAGAGGGCGGGAGGAGCTTCGGGTGGTGTCGGTGCGAACTTGGGTCAAGTCATCGGAGAGGAGGTCACGAATGGCAAGGACGAAGAATTGCAACTCGAGGTATGCCTAAAATTTGCTGTGCGATGCCACATCAATTTACTAACAAACTTCCAGGTCGTGGCAGCATGTCTCAGCGTATTCACAAGATTGGACTCCTTACTATGAAACTAACAAGTCGAATCGAAGTGAGGTATTAATTGGGACACACAAACATGGAGAGGACTTCTATATTGTCGTAATAGCGCGTATGGGCAGCGAAGAATACTGCCCAGCACCAAAATACCAAAGCAATTTTTTTTTTCAACGAATTACATCCGCTTTTTGACTTTCTGCGAAAAGGCGCCGGGAAATTTGCTAAGGGTCTTTGTTGGCCTCTCCGATTGTACAGATAGGAAATAGCTCTGATTTATTTGGGAAGAGGATTTTGGGATGAGAAAATAGTTGTTATTTCCATCATCTATTTTGGCTCTGAGATACTAGTTGTGACATACAGTATATTCGTAACCTTACTCTTTTCCATGTATTAAACCGTGCTTCTGGCGATTTAGTGAGATCATCAGGGCCATATGTTCATATATTCGGTTTGTGGAGGTCAGATGCTTAGTAGACATGGCTCCTTCCATGCTGTACTTACTCAATTCTTCAGGATCCGTGACTTCTAGTCTGCTGTCATCATGCTTATCCAGAAACAAAAGGCTAATTGTAGACTGAAGTATTTCTTGTGTTCCTGGTTGCTTCCCGACAAGGAGATATGGCACAGTGATATCGCATGTAGGGTGTAATCACAATTCGACAGAGATAAACCCCTCATGGGTAGTAAAAAATCTGCTTGTAGACTCCATACATTGTCCTAATGGTATTATGCTCATCACTGCCATCTGTCTGTACAGAACCAAAACTATTTACAGCGACTCTACCCTAGCGACGCATTTTTATTTCCTTTTACTGCTCCCAAAACTACCCTCAAATCCCGGTCTACTCTTAGGTTTCGTCTTCTTACTTTTCACTTTCTTCCCCTTGCCACCTTTCTCATCTCGTCTCTTTTTCAAATTCTCTTCTCGCTTTTTCTGTTTTATAGCTTGACCCTTTGCCACGCCCTCTTTCCGTTCATTCCATTCTTTCGTGCTCTTGGTCTTCATTTTATCTTTTCGTTTCAGAGTCTTTTTCAGGAGTGAGGTATCGTCTCGGACTTTCTCGCCGTGCGCCTTCTTTTTGGCATTCAGCCACAGATCTTTCTCTTCAATGTCGGCGCGCTTCTGGTCGTCGAGGCCTGCTAGGCGTAGGCGCTTCTTTTCTGTAGCAGCAAGGGCGCTTGCTGCGTCTTGGGGACCCCGTTTTTTTGGCCCGCCGTGAATGGTTGTTAGGTCGTTGGCTAATTGCTGCCCGTCTGCGAAGGACACACGGCCGAAAGAGAAATTGTGAGGTGGCGATTGAATGGATGTAGACATCATGCTCGAAGCAGGTGAGTCTCTTGCTGAAGAGAGAGCAGCTTCCCGTTGCGCGTCCTCTTCTATCTTAGCTTTCAGACGCAATTCCTTTTTATGAGCTCGTCGTTGTTCCTCCTTTTTCCTCCGTGACTCCATAAGCTCCTGTCGATTTCGTGGTGATACTCCATCGGGCCCATCTGCTTTTCGCGCTGCTCGGAGAGCCTCTATTCGTGCGGCCAATCTAGCTCTTAGAAGCTCCGGGTCTGTGGGGAGTTTAATGTGTTTTGGTGCGGTTGCCGGTGGGATGACTGAGGAAGTGGAGGTGCTGGTGCTTGCTTGTTGAGTTGGATTATCGAAAGTAGGCGACTGGGGTGCGGGACTGGGCGATGCTGTGGAATCTTGGGGGAAATCTTCCAAGCCTTCTGCTTCGAATTGAAACTTCTCTTCTCCTGGTGCTTCTTCGTCCTCATTTTCAACGTCATCCTCGATGAGCCTTTCTGGAATTGACTTGATAACCTCTTTAGCTGTGGATTCCTTGGTGGCGGTGATATCCGCACCTTGGGATTTGTCCTTCTTCTGTTTCGACTCTTTTAGCTGCTTCTCTTTTTTCTCCTTCTTTCGCTCTTGCTTCAGCCGTGTCTTATCGGTAGCCTTTGAAGTTTTGGCTTCGGTTGAATCTGGATCCCGCGAAATTTTTGGTTTCTTGTTCTTCTTTTCCTGGGGTATTTTTAATCCTTGCTTTGGCTGTTCCTTCGCAATACCCTCGATATCGGAGCCGCCTTGCTCTTCTAGCTCCTCTAATTTGCGCTTTCGTGCCCGTTCATCCATAACGTCCTTCGCGCTTTTCGCAGAGTCGGGGTCGAGCTTTGCTCGCCTTGCCGCCGCAGCTTGCTCCTTAGTCTGTTTCTTCTTCTTCCATTGATCCTAGTCGCGGTTCGTAAATTGCCCCTCATTTGATAAACTTGAATGTAAAACAGAATCGACTCACGCTATGGTCTTCGCCGTAGTAATGCTTTGCCGGTATGAGGGATAGCAAACCGTCAAAAGCCTCCGCATGTTCTCGCAATCGCTCCTAAAGAATGTTAGTAAACGTCGTCTATGTAAGTTGGTGGAGAAAATTAAAAGCCGACCTCCAACGTGCTATCCGCCATGGTGCCTGGATTCCGATCTCGTAAAATGATAGTGCAGACAATGCGGTAGCAATTATTTTCTTCTTGTATGGGCCGCTGTGTTCTATGAAAACCCGAGCGTGGTTGTTGGTTCTTCCAATCGCAACGAGCAACTTTCAAAAATCGAAAGCTAGCGGTGGGAGTTGAACTTTTTGGGCCCCACTTTGTTCTAGCTCCGATTGGCTGACCCCAGTCCAGATAACATCAAGATCCAGCCGAGACATGCCCACCCCCAGCCTTGCTGGACTGCCTCGCGCCAACTTCAATTCATTCGCTCACCGTCCAAATATTGACAACACTTGGCTTCTTAGCCACGGCATTGAACAGCTAGTATACACAAACTAGTTCTCTCCTATCCCGAGTACCGCATCTTATTGCTTGTCATTAGCACATACCAAAGACGGTAGAGTTTCTGCTACAGTACCTTCGTACTGGCTAGCATAATAGTACACCGACCAGGCTCAGCCTCTTCGCGACGCGCAGCATGGCAACAACACACCAGGTCTGAGGCCAGTTTCTACACATACTTAAGTACTTCAATCTATATTTCCAGCAACCTGTGCCATCTTACGGGGCTTATGTCCCTCCAGCTCCTGTCTTGCAACGTCAGCAAAGCTGGCCATCCCAAGGCTTCCGCATTTGAGACTCGAAGGCGTTATCAAGACTTCAAGCTCTAGAAGATACAATAACACGTTCGCAGTCTTACTTTTGGAAAGAAGCAACATCACCGTCAAGCATTTTCGTCTCATTCTCCTGTCTCAGCGTTGTTAGGGATACCCTTGCTGCGGTAGACAGCGTCACAGTACATTAGTCCGAAGTTCTCGCTCTATTCCTATTCTCCAGCATTTCACTCCCCATGGCATCTTCATTTGTGGAAGCAGCCTCTCTTTCCGATATAACCCAGCTTGCTGCGAATCCACCAAAATACCCTCGAAATCCAACTGAGCAGAAGCGGCAACCACTGATTTTATATATTGCACGAGTGCCTGGTAGTCGAGGTAGGTCACGTTTGCTTGAAGAACATACGACTGGGAGCTCATGAAATTAATGTTACGTTCAGACATAATTCTTACGACACTGAAACCTCAGCTCAAGAATGTCACCGCTCAAGATGTCGCAAGCTCTCTATACTATCTACACTTCAATACAGAGAATGACGCACGGCTACTTCATGAAGTCCAAACCAGTATCTCTGAGGAACAAGCTTCTGAACCAAAAAGAAACTCGTCACCACACAAGCCCTTACCCAGAAAACCTCTTCCCGAGTCGGCTCGCGCGTCTCTTGATATTGCTCGAGCCTCATTTGACACACAGCATCCAGATCTGGCTTCAAGGCGACTGGATTCGCGCTCGGAGCCCACTTATGGTACGCCTGGAATGATGAACATGGGCAAGTCTGCCAGCCCAGCCAATCTCCGTACCCAGCAATCTATTCGCAGACGTCCAGTAGGGCCACGCTCCCCAATCTCAGGGACGACTGAGGAAAATAATACTGAACGGCAATTAGAGGATGAGACTTCACATGTCCCTGACAATGAGAGTCTTCCTATGCGAAATAGTAGCGAATCGATCAGATCCTCGAGGCATAGAGCACCGGAGAGAATTAATGTGGACAAAGCTAAATCCACAAAGGACGATTTCTCGATAACCATAATCCGCCGAGATCCAACGTCTGGGGGCCAATGGAACATTGGAAGCGTGACTGGACAACCGCTTCCTGAGAGTAAAGCTGACAGAGGATCAACATCCCCACCGAGGACAAAGAAGTCTTATTTTGACATATCTGTTAGTCTTACAGCACCTGGATACACATCCTTTCGATCTCCATACACAAGCGCCCTTCCAGTGGCGCTCAATACAGATCTTGGGCAAGTTGCTAGGGATTTTGCGGCAAATAGTCGCATCAATGAAGAACGACAAAAAGAGTCAGTTTCTTCCACTAGTTTTGACCGCCAAGTCAGTATGGAGGGAGCTGGATTTTGGGCTCGGTCTAATATGCAGCACAAAAGAACAGCATCTGATCTTTCAGCAAACTCCACTACAGCGCGCAGGCGCAGCTACAGTGGCACTTCTCCGACTGAAATACTAGATACCACAGACTCTCATCAAAGAAAGCTATCAGATGAGACTGAGTCGAAGGGTTACATGTTTACAAGTTTGTGGGGAGGTCGCTGCAAATTCTCCACCGGATCGGGCGGTCGAAGCTTACGATGCAAGCACACTTTACCAAATACCGTATCTACAAGTCATGCGTATGATTCTATGGCCGCCCCTCAGGCATCAGCGCCTGTGAGTGAGCTTCGCTTCAATTTACCCTCTTCCGATATATTTGCCTCTTGGATGTCTCACACCAAAGAGAAAAGTACGAAGCGCTTCCATATTCCCAAGTTCAGTCATATTCGCAATAAACTATCCTCCGAAGAGGCAGCACCAGCACTTCCGCCAAGACCAACTCTCTCGTCCAATGCTACATCGCACCCAGATGACCAAGAAGATCGGCCTTCTTTGCCACCCAGGCCAAATTACTCGTCGTTTGCCGTAGATTTGAGTGACGACGAGGAAGGACGTCTTGATCTGAGTCTCGGCCAAGAAAAGGCCGGGGGTGGTAATAGGGGCAAGAGAGCAAAACTTGGGAAACTTGTTGTGTATGACGAAGGGTTTAAAATGCTTGATCTTGTTGTTGCTGCAAATATGGGAATTTGGTGGAGTGTCTGGGAGTCTGATTTCTATTGACATATATACCACATCACTATCTATCATGGAGTGTTCTTGATATGAGAGGATCACAATCTATCAGAAGAGCTTCGATTACCGGTGTCGAGGTCGTTCTTGAACTTTTGCCTGACGTCACCATTTGCCTCGATCAGTGGCAGAGATCAATCCGAAGCACTGCATAACCATCTTCAGCGAGCGCTGTGTTTTTTCACTTATTGCTTTTTATCATCAGCATATTCGTGTATTGTTACATGCGCAAATTTTCAATGTTCTTAGTGCGTTGTTTTAAAACTAGATTCAGTAAGGAAGTAAGTAGTAAACACTGTCCTCGTCTCGACTTCGACGGACTGCGGATGACAGTCCTGTGGCTTCATCACGTTGCACTGTACATACGAGCATGGGTTCATTCCAATTCTATCGTGGCATCGAATTCGACGGCTGAAGTATGCTTGCTACGTTTCCTGTCGCTAATCTGCTTCTCCCACATGGAGAAAGCAAGGCTGGTTGATTTCGCATTCGGACCTCGATCGTCATCTGTAATACTGTTCTAATTGGCCTGCCACACGCAAATAATGACATGTCTCTGTGTGTACTTCGTCGTATTCCTCGGAGTTGTATTACTATGTTCTTGATTTCATCGATGGAAGTTGTCAGTCGATGGCAAATGTGATCAAGGAAGGAGCACACACTCAAGATATTACGTTTTCTTTTCCGGAAATAGCGGCTGTAAACGTTTCGAGTGTGGGAAATCTGCTTTTGCTGAAAAGTTTCATACGTGGTGGCGTATTGAGTGCAACTACTAGAAATTAATGCTGATATGCTTGTTGCACATGTACTAGTGGTAGATGGAATGAATATTCCCGAATTGCGAGAAGAACACCCGATTTCTCGGGATCGTAGCGACTCCTATTCAACCGACTATTGACTGGCCTGGCGATCGATGAATACAGAGTGTAAGGTGGTACTAATTTCCTGAGCTGATGGAGAGTGGAAAGGAGGTGTAACATGAGCGTTCTATTCTCTGGGCTCATCTGAGTATAAAGTCCTCTAGTTCGTGCTCTCCAGTAACTCATCTCCAACACCAATTCAATCTTCAACGACGATCTCGAACCTACAGCCACTCTTGTTCTTCAACTTCCATTCTCTGAACACTTTTCTACACCTTCATTATTAGACATTCAATCAAGAAACTTCCACCTACCTTCAAGATGCAACTCACACACCTTCTCGCAGTCCTCTCCGTCGCCTCCCTCGGCCTTGCCACCCCAGGTGTTCAAGGAGCCATCGAGGTCCGAAACGCCGCTCCTTCATGCCAGGCAAATGGAGGCTCCTTCCAGTGCTGCAACGAGAAGAGCGCCGACCAAAACGGAGACGCCCTCAGCAGTCTCGCCAACTTGCTCTCCCCTCTCTCCGCATTGCTCGGTAGCACTCCCATAAACATTCCAATCGGTGTCAAGGGTATCAGAACCGGATGTAAGTATAAAACCTTCACCGAAGCAGGGCTTTACTGACAGGAAATGCAGGCACTGGAGTTGGAGTCCTTGGTGCTGGAATGTCCTGCGGCAAGAAGTTTACTACTTGCTGCGTGAATGCTGACCAGCCAGGTGCAGCGCCTGTAAGATACACCTTTTCATGACACTTGCGATGACAGTGTTCTATCTGATCAATTACTTACATTATGACCAGTTTGTCTCGATCCTCAACAACTTCAACCAATGTGGAGAGATTGCCATCCCAATCTTGGGCAACGGAAAGATGTAAAGATGTACTTTTTCGACTTCTGCATGATCAGATAGATGGATAGATAGTGGTGGATCATCAATTTGGGATGGAGAAAAGAGCACGTTTTCGCGCATAGAAGAGCAGTTCGAGCAACATTACACATTTATTTCCTTTGTAGAGAGGTTGCGTACGTAATATCTTTAGTTGTACTTGGTTCTCTGATTCAAAATACTCTTGCTTGTTTCTGCAAATTCATCTTCTCGTTTCAATGGTGTGATGCTTTTGTTGGTATGATCAATGTCTATCCGTGATGCTGAACTCGAACAGGGGAATAACTATGTTTTGGCTGTAGTGACGTCGATGATCTTGATCCATTGAACGCAGTGCCTGCAGCTTAAGCGAGCGACTGCTCGGAACTATGGTGCTACAGCAGCGGCGACGATCGTCCGCATTTGGGAAGTGTCTCGAAGTGAACTGTCTGCTTCCGCAATCGTGCGACGTTGGAGAGCTGCTATATATGCCAGCAGAGAAGTGCGCACAACTGTTTAGCCGGCGACCTCTGGGGCAGAATTGTGAGTTTATGACGTTTTTATTTAACTTTCGGTCACTAAGTATCATTGAGATCATACATACTGCCGTGAATGATATCATTGAATACAGGACGTCTATCGAGTGATGTCTACCTCGTGATGCTTCCAAATCTAAACCTTCCATGCGCCATGACTGCCCATGTGCCCCTCGCAACGCCCAAAATCCGTGGAACATCCTCTCTGTACACGCCGCTGAAAAGTAACACAAATCCTGTTCAATGAGAGATATACTGAAATACAGCTGAGACCTCATCCGAGCCCACCTCCTGCCTCAGCAATAAGTCCTGGATGCCCTTCATGTTCTCATTGACAAAGTGATTCCAGGTGCTTGTGTCACCGTACATCATCGCCGGAGCTTTAATGTACTGCTTCCCATCCGGCTTGCAGCGTTTGCATTTGAACGTGTCGTGGGTATCACTTGTTGTCTTCCCGTGGTATTGGAACAATTCTCGCAGACTGTCAAGCGTGAAGTGACGTTCCACATCTTCTGCAGAATCGACGACGCACGAGGATAGAGATTGTTTGTGTGACTGCCGCTGGAAGATCTTTTCCTCAATGGTACCCGTTGTAATGAACCGGTATACAAAACAATCCTTCTTTTGGCCATCACGCCACACTCGGGCGAGTGCCTGCTGATCTGCCGCCGGATTCCAGTCTGGATCGAAGAGGACAAGGCGGTTTGCGCCGATGAGGTTGAGACCGCATCCTCCAGCTTTACTACTGAGAAGAAAGATGAATTCGCTTCCCTCGGGATCGTTGAATTTGTCGACGAGCTTCTGCCGCTTGGTAACATTCATGGTACCATCTAACCGAAGACTACCGTACCCCCTGTTGCGACAAAGTCTGTCGAACATGTCAAGTGTCTGAGTGAAATTACTGATGAGGACGATCTTGTCATTGGTGTCCTGTCGAATTCGAGCAAGCATACGGTCAAGAACTTGCATCTTGCCTGAGTACCAAGGTTTGATATCTCTGTCTCTACCACGGGCATCCTTTTGAACATAGTCTTCTGGCCAAAATTGCTCGCAACCTGGCAAGTCGTCTGGTAGATTCAGAAGATCGGGATGGTTGCAAAGCTTCTTCAGCATTCCGATAGCTTTGAGAGGTTGACTGCCCTTTCCACGGAGAAGAGCTTTGATATCTGGACTGCTGATGAAGTGATTATATAGATCGAGTTGAAATGGAGCGAGGTTGCAAAACACAACGTGTTCGTACTTGACCGGCAAGTATTTCGACAGAATATCGTTTGTTCTTCTAATGATGAATTTGTTCACCACACCAAGAAGCTCCCGAAGACGCTCGTCTCCCTTCTGCCGGTCCTTGTCACTGCCAGCAGCGTCTCGACCCCTCAAAATTGGAAGTTCATACTGCTTTCTGAATTCCAAACGTGTTCCAAGAAGTCCGGGATTCGCAAAGCTGATCAGTGAGAAGTACTCTGAAAGGTCGTTCTGAATAGGCGTGCCAGACAAAATCACCCTTCTCGTTACATTCAACTCGTTCAGAGCAGTGAACGTTTGACTGTCTCCGTTTTTTAATCGATGACCCTCGTCGCAAAGCATTAGACCAATTTTGGTATTCTTCAATTCGGCAACATTCAATCGCAGCGTTTCATAGGATACGATGATGACGGGGCGAGTCACGGCTCTTCCGCTGGCAATTGCCCATTGCCGGACTTGTGAAGTGAGCTCTTCCTTGGACAGCTTTCCATCTATTGCGAAAGGTTGAATAGCATCGGGTCCCAGCCATTTCACTAACTCATTCGCCCAATTCCTGACCAAACTCGAAGGACATGCTATAATTGCTTTCTGAATCGTGCCCTTCCCTGCGTCTGGCGATTGTTTCAACAACGTCCACATTAGAGTGATACATTGTAATGTCTTTCCTAGACCCATTTCATCTGCCATTATACAACCATTCGCCTTCTCTTCGATCATGCCAGTAACGCACTTATACATGAATTTGACACCTTCGATTTGATGGGGCCGCAAGACTTTCGAAAGTCTTGGATCGATTACCACAGGGACTTTCGGTCGTTCGCCCTCCACTACCTTTTTGATCCCTAAAATCTCCGCTAACGTCTTATGTACCAACGGAGCATCGATTTTGGGTGCTTCACCGTCCTCTGCCTTCTTTGCTTCCTCGATAGGCTTCGGCTTCTCGTCGATAGTTGGGTCGTAAAGCACAATCGCAAATTCTCCGCTTGGGTCATGTAGTGCTTTGGCAATGAAGACAGCCCCTTGCCGAAGTCCAAGTGTGGGAGGCGGTCGATTAGGATTGTACGTAGCCAGTTCCTTGTTGATCAACGGTACCGCAAATCGCTTTCGAAACATGGTATCTTTGTCTTTGACTTCGAAGATCGGAAACCTATTGGCATCTCTATTCGCCAGGGCCAACCTATCCTCGTTTGTCCATGGCTTTTCTCCATCTTCTTTCTCTCCATCGGCACCTCCATAATCTACCTTCCTTCTCTTCCTCGCAGGCTTCGCTGAAGCTCTGCTTATTGTCGCAGATCCGGGACATTTAAATGGTTTAGCAAGTCTATCGACTGATTGTGGGGTGTTGCTATACAGCCTTTGAGTTGAAGGTGTTTTCGATACGGGAGTATTCTCTTTGTCGTCACTCAGTGTAAGAGCAAAAGGTTTCTTCAAGCTATTGGCACTTTTGGGAGTCCCTGCAACTGTTCCAAGTCGTTTCCTTGCTATAACTGGAGTGCTCGCTGGCTCGTCGGGAGGAGTTATCATCATTGCGAAATAAACTCGAATATGAATTAATCAATCATATCTGGAGTCTCTTTGTTACGAACACTAATGCGTCGATGTCGGTGTTTGCGAGACCTAGGTGGCGAGTGAGCTGCAAGATGGAACGCGCTTGGTCGCGACAAGGCAAGGTTCAGTCACAACGCGAGAAATCGTGATCAGGTACCTAGGAATAACAATCTACATCACGTGCTGGAGCTCCGACATCCATGTTCTCAATTCCGAGTTGATCCGAATTTTCGTTGTTCAAAATTTTAATCTCTCATCCCTTTTCATTAAATATCGATCAAGTGCAATTTCCTCATTCTTCGTTCTTTCCAGCTTGTTCGAATAGTTCGAATACTGCATCGTTCATCAATTGAATCATTTCCCCGGATTTCACAATTTTGTCAGACCACCAGACATCCGATCTCTTCTTAAACCCACAAATCCGCCGCCCCGCATGATGACCCCTCCAAGCGCGCCTACTCGAGTAGAGCAGTTCTTTGCGAACAACCAGACACCAATTCTGCTAGGCGCCTTTGCGACTCAGTTCTGCCATCATCAATACATACAGAGGACCGAACCAGCAATTGCCTCAGCAGCGCATTCGATTCGAGCCACATACCTTCCTAGAACATTGCGTGCTGGGCTAGGGTGGGGGGTTGTCTTCCTCGGCTTGTTAACACAGATAACGCTCTCGAAACAAGCCGTGAACGCTGTTAGAGACCACAACGATCCTTTACTTGCACAATTAGGACGAAAGACATTTCCGAGAACTATGGCCGAATAGACAGCTGAGCGCGTTGCGTGGATCAACCCATCGAAGATCCATTTGTACAATTATAACGGCCGACGAGCATTGAACGAACCAACGTACACTCTTTACATCTCTACTCTTAGATTTCCAAACCATGTCCGCAGATTTTTGGGCAGGCTACATAAGCGGCGCTGCAGGAATTCTCTTAGGCAACCCATTAGACCTCATAAAAGTCCGTCTCCAAGCCGGTACTTCGACGATCACTCGCACTCCGTCAAGCTATACCTCCCAATTCTCCTCGGCAGGTTCTCTCGTACGTGGAGCTCCGGCTCCTATACTCGGGTATGGAGCACTCAACGCCCTGCTCTTCATGACCTATAACCGTACCTCCGATTTCCTGAACACCAACGTCTCTGGCTCACCTCCGAATTTGTGGACGACTTGGATAGCAGGAGCAGTAGGCGGACTCGCGACGTGGGTCGTAAGCACACCTACAGAGCTCGTGAAATGTAGAGCTCAAATGACAAGTTCGCCAAGCGCTACATCAAGTTTGGGAATTATGAAGGACATAATCCGCACAGAAGGCATACGAGGTCTATATTTCGGCGGCATCGTAACGGCTCTTAGGGATACCATCGGCTACGGTTTCTATTTCTGGTCCTACGAACTCAGCACTAGATTGATGCAATCTAAATTCCAGAACGACCCCAATCAACCCGGCGCCAAAGCCCAAGAAGCCGCCAAAGTCCTCCTGTGCGGTGGTCTAGCGGGCGTAGTGACCTGGGCGTCTGTCTTTCCTCTCGATGTTATCAAGACACGAGTACAAACACAACTGTTCCAGCCTTCCCAAGGTTTCGAGAGGCATCCACTCCTACCAAGACCGCCCGAGCGCAGGTTAGGAGCCATTGATATAGCAAGGAGTGCATATAGAAACGAAGGGACGTCTGTGTTTTTCAAGGGGTTGACTGTTTGTAGCATTAGAGCCTTCATTGTGAATGCGGCGCAGTGGGCGGTTTATGAGTGGATTATGAGGGAATTAGATCCGAAGAGACGAGTGGAGAATGTTGATACCCTTATAAAGTAGAATTAGAGGGCGTTTAGAGATTATAGACAGTGGAAATTAAATATCTATACATGTCATCTTAGTGCTTTGAGATAATAGTAGGCGAGGATTTTGAGTGATTTAAGATAATAACCACATTCCTGGCGCTAACGAACAATGCTGCTATATTTTGATTAATAGGCGTGGACAGCACACAAAATCGCCACTATTCGTATTGGAAAGTTCAAGGACGATCTTTAGACTCTGGGTTGTTATCTATAGTTGCTTTTATAACCACGAAATACTAATCTTAGCAAGATACAACATGCCCTCCTGGAATTGTACCATATGCCGCCTCTTTCCCGACCTGAGCAGTCCTTCACGCCCACTGAACCCAACACATTGAGAGCCATATCGTATGGAGAGATATCGTGCGGTGAAATCCCGCCGCTGGCGATTACAAAGTATGAAATCCGCCAACGCCAACGCAATGCTTCCAGATCCTCAGCCATGCAGATATTCATACAGATCAACACCCGTTCCCTCAAGCCGAGCCTGAATACCTAAGCGAAAACCATGTAGGCCGATAAGTATACTGTACAACAAGAAAACAGCTTTCAACTATATTGTAATTCGCCATTTCCTTTCCCACCTTTTCCCTGTACAGAATTCTGGTACTGCTGATACTGTTGGAATTGTTGTTGCACGAGTTGCTGAGGTGTCTGATAGTTCTTCTGTAGTGGCGGGAAATCTTCATACGCAACAGCCGCGTTGTATGAGGGAGGTGTACCGGTATTGTTCTTTTCACCGACGTCGTCGAGGGATCGATAGCCGTAATGCCCACCACCTCCTCTGCCACCACGACCACCTCGCCCACCGTTACCACGGTTGCCACGACCTCCTCCGTTGCCTCTGTTTCCACGACCTCCTCGTCCATTGCCGCGTGGAGCGTAGTTCTCCTTTTGATTGTGATTTCGACCGCCTGCGTGGCCCCCATTGCCGTACGAGCCACTAGACTGTCTCATATCTTCATCTTCATTCTTCCGCTTCAAAGCTTTGTTGGGAAATAAACTCTCATACTCGTTCTCATTAGGGTTTTCTTCTTCTATGCGAAGCAAGACTTTCTCGCCAACCGTACTTTCAAATACGAACTGCTTTTCTGGTGAAACAGGCTGCCAGTTCTGTATCTTACCTGCATCGATTGGACGGGCACCTTTGCGGAGCGCAAGAACAACAATAGGAGTAGGATTTTCGGTATAGTACTTTTTGGTATCTGGTACAGGCCGTACGCAAGCAGCCCATATCTTGCTCTCAAAGACTGCAGTACCTGTAACTTCCCAGGTTGTCTTGCTACCCATGCCACCAACCTTTTCAAGGATGCTATCTGGGCATGGCCGAGGAGTGATCAGAACATTGTTTGCGAGAAATTTAATCTCAGTATCTGGCATGTTGGGTGGGAGCTGAGCTAAGGTAAGTAGCCTTTGAGTGTCAGTGTTGGTGATCAAATATCCGGTATAGAAAACAGTCTTCTTGATCTGAAGACGTGTGCCTCGACGGGCTTTGGTGACATGGGTATTGTGGTCATTGATCAGACGTTGAACTTCAGCGGTTTCCACGATAGGATCGAGCTGCGTAGTACCATCTGCAACTTGGATGACTTCAGCCAGAATAGGTCCACGGTTCTGCCCGTGACCCGTATTGTTTTGGAGACGGGTATTATAGTTTGTGAAATAGTCCCTGAAGGCTTTGACATGACGTGGTCGATCTTCGTAAACTCTTATTTCATCCGCTAGCTTGTACGTCTCGGTGAGACTCTCCAGATATACCTGCTTAAAATTCATTGTACTCGAAAATCGTTCATTGTTAGGTCCGGATGTTGGTTTGAGAGAGATCATATCGAACTCAAGTCCTTTGGCAGCAACCATCTTCTTTAGAAGTTCTGCGAAAGCAGGCTCAGCGCGACCAGTAAGGAGGACAGTGAGAGCATCTTTCTGTTCCATGCTGAGTTTTATCAATTCGACGATTCGCTCGTTCCACCAGCCTTTCCAAGCTCGAGGCTCCTCCTTCTCTACGCCTTCACCAGTGGCCCCAAGGATTCTGGCATCATGCCACCAGCCGCCGGATGCGAACGTGTCTTGAGTCTGCAGGAAGCCAATTGTGGGACCGTTCCATAGCTTCGGGTTGGGTAAAGGACTATTGAAGACTGTGCCGATGTCAGTATGGCTAGAGGCGCATAGGAGCGAAAGGCCTACGAGTGTTATCAAAGTCATAGACGTGCAACGCCTTAATTTTATCAATAGCTAATATCATTAGTCTGTAATGTTCTCCCCGTACGTATCAAATGCTTACAGGGCAACTCTTTGTTTGCTACCGACCATCGATTCAGAGATGCGACAGTATGCGGCGCGTTTCCGTTCGCTCGCCCAGCCATCTTGCCAACGAAGGCTGCGCGAAATGGCCCGACTCGTCTGTGGATCAAAGCCGTGATGTTTATTAGGTAGAGTGTCAAAGTGAGAGGGTTTGATGCGCGGTCGATTTAGTTATGACGGATGACTGCGAAACATTTTGATGATTCGGACAAATTTATATGGTAGTCTTGAGGTGACTCTATTAGCGGCTGGAAGCATCGCGTGGGTCCACGCACGGGCCACAGCAGCTCCGTACTGTACAGTACATATCAAAATGTGCCCATAATCCCAGCGATCATTATCGTGAAGGACAAGTTTCTCAGCAACTTTTCATTCCGAAGACTACTATTATAGAGGACGGTCTTTATATCAAAACCAGTATTCTATAATTACGAACGCGGCAAGGTTCCCCCTACTCCCATGAATTGCCCTTAAAATTGTTCTACCCCATCAATGGCAACAACTCCAGCAATCCGCTATGTAACAGCATCCTCCAAATCAGCACTCGGACATATATATCTGCAATGTCACGTCAAACCAGGAGCAAGCAAGCAAAGGCAAGGGATTATTTCCATATCGGAATCCATCATCGAGGTCTGCGTAGCTGCGCAGGCGCGAGAAGGCGAAGCGAATAAAGCTGTGAGAGAAGTCTTCAGCAGCGTGAGTGCTTGCAATAACCATTGAATCTGTCTATTGAGCTGTGATTGAGTCATGTGTAGGTACTTAGATGCCCCAAATCAGATGTTGAAGTAGTGAGGGGATTGAAATCGAGGGATAAGATGATTGCTGTTACTTGGCCGGAAATGAAAGATGAGAAAGGATCGATTGCTAGTATTCGAGTGCAGCTTGAGGAGGCTGTTGGATGAATAGTAAGTTTCCCAGTAGCATTATGCCGCAGCGACAGATCTAATTGACTCGTTTTAAAGCACTAAACATTGCTCAATGTCGAAGTTTGCCTTTGAACACTTACCATTTGTGGATTGCACGATCAGACAACAATCGAAAGCTATGGTAAGGAAATACGGCTTTGTGCATAGTCTAGTGTGCCGAGTGATATAATTGTCCTAGTGAGATTTAACAGGAAAGTTAACTCATCTCTGATGTTCTGTCAGCGACTAGAGTAGCGACTGTTGTGTCCAAGAGTTTGCAACTCATGATCGTTATCTATAATACGTTGAGACTCAGCCTGGTATTAGAGAGCATGAAGAGAAAAGCCACGAGGCCTTAAGAATCTTTAGTAAATCAGGAGTGATAGATAGACAATGGTGGAACCTTTCCTCCTGTCGATTCCAAGACCTCTAGAGCTGCTCTATCTCTACTTCATGAAAATATCGGTGCGATTCAGACCGCAAGACAGAATAATGGTCCGGAAAGATAGTGTGTGTGAAATGCTTCTTGAGAATCTAATAGCGTTGTTTTGATGAGACCCATATCTCTTCGCTGGACAAAAGAAATTACCGACGGCTCGGCGACAAGTCGAGTCTACCGATTAAGAAAACCCCTTCAATTGAATTGATTTGGTAAGTATTAAATATTGCCGTGGCACGCGTCTTGTTGGTATCCGACGTTGCTTTTCCAAATAATACCGCGACGCTCATCATTCTACTGATGAGTCCGCATGTCTCCTGGTTCGTGTGGAACTTGTTGCGTATATGCTCCAACTCCTGTCAATGTTTGTGTGCCTAGAGAGTTCAAAGATTAGATGGAATCTTAGGATCTGTTTGTATGGCCCAGGATCTGCCGGCGAAAGCTTCACTGGAAATGGAGAAGCGTGAAGAGTGATAGAGCGGGTCGGCAGTTTAACAACCGCTTGCAATTGGGCACATCTTCAACTACTCCGTACAACGAGTGTAGTTCACTGCACTTGTTAATTTGGTGCTGCGAGCATCAAAAGTTTAAATGTGTCTAAAATGTCCTCTCAAAGAAGACATTGCGGGTGCACCTGAGGTTCTGTACAGCAGCCTTTGCCTTTTGGTCCGAAGCCAAGATGTAGAAGGTGGACGGGTGATAGAGCAGACCTCGGGACCCGTTCTCGGGTTGGACGTGCCGGAATGACATGCTGGAATGACATGCTGGAAAGACTGCTGACCTTTCCTGTCTTCCACCCGACTCGCGACGACTTCAGAAGAGAACTTATCATAAAGCAGTGATGTGCACCAACTAGAAATTCGAAAGCGATAGCCGACAGTGGTACCCTAGATACTCGTGGAGCGCGACTACTTGCAAAGACTTGGCCGAATATGCATACTGCGTACTGCGTAGCTGTTCCGGTATCAGTCCTCCCGTTCGAATATGGAAGCTGAATATCCCAATTGGGAAATTGTCAAGACGCCTTAGCCGTTCACATGCTTTGCCCCGCGAATTAGAAATAGCTGTGACCGTGCTCCGTATTACTTCGAAGTACAGTATGATTCTTTCCAGAAGTCGAATAATTTCTACTGCAGTTACTACGAAGTACAGTACTTCGTAGTCTGCAAGTTTGCGACCCCACAGTCACAGTTAATTGAAGGTGCAATTTGGAGCGCAAAGTTTGATCTCCAGCTACTTCGAAGTACGTCGTAGCTGGACCCGTACGAAGTACTCTGTAAGATTGTCAAATCCCGGTAGCGACACTACGTCATAGGTAGCCTAGCCGAGAGTCGTGAGCCGATGAAATTCGTGATAATGCAGCTGTCGATGCAGGAGCAAGCAGTGAGGAAAGAGAAGTATGACACCATTGTGAATACTGTAGCGATAAAGAAGCGATACGATTCCCTCGTTACTTTTGGCAGCAGCCAGAGTTACTGTATACTGTATACTGTATAGTAATTAGGAATTAAGACACAAACGCTGACGGTGACAGTGACGGTGACGATCCGTTCCAAGTTGCCACCCTGATTCCTGAGCCACGCACGGTGCGGTGCCACCTGCACGCGCTGAAGCGGTACGGGAAGCCATCTATTGGGGAACGCTCGGCGAAAAGGGTGAGGGTCGAAGTACTTCGTATACCTAGGTACTTGGACGTACCAATTAGCAAGGTGGGCCTTGTCGCTGCTGCCGGAGATTTCCTGGAAGCCAATGAGACTTCCAAGTACTTCCAAGTACCTCGAAGTCAGGCCTGCATGCGGTGTAGGTGTATGTAAACTCCGACTGAGCGTATCTCCCACCAATTCCGTGGAGTGACGATCGGCAAGAACTCAAGTGTGTTGTGTGTGCAGAAAAGCCTTCCGCGCCCACAAGCTACTTCGAGGTCACAGGTAGCAGGCTACTTCGTATCTAGCTGTCTGTACGAAGTACGAGTGACTCCTAGTCTCCTAGTCTCCTAGTCTCCTACGCTACTCCTCCAGAGGACGAGGACCAGTACAGACACAAAGTACGGACGTACTCCGTACACACATCCAGGCGCATCGCATCGTCTCAGACTCTTACGCCGTAGTCCTGAGTCCTGGATCCTGGGTCCTGGCTCCCTTCCTTCACCTCGACCGCTCGACCTGTACTTCGTATGTTGATCTCTGTCGTCGACTCTGGCTCTGGTTCTGGCTCTGGTTCTGGCTCTGCCTTCGCGAGACGAGACAGAGCATTGTCAAAGAGCCTCACCGTCGCGCTCCCTGTCGCCGTCCCGAGGTCACCGTCATCAATCGTATCCTCACGCTAATCCCTGCTTGGCTCTTGCTAGATTTTGTTACTCCGTACTATTACTGTACCGTACGAGCATTCCGTACTGCACGTACGAAGTACACTTACCAAATACACTTGCACTTGCACTTGCACTTGCGCTATACTTGTCGGGCTCGGTCCAAGCTGGAGTATAGTAGTGCAGTACCGCCCGCACCGTCCTCCTGGAACTTCTAGATCTTGGGTCCTTCACATTGCACATCCATCTACAGCCTCGCTCTCCATCACGGCGTCCGTCGCATCGGGTCAAGGCATCTATCTGGGTATACAGAATCCGAAGATACCGCCACCGCCATGGATAAAGGCGGCGATATGGCGGGGTCGTCCAACAACTCCAGCGACTTTGTAAGTTTCGTTAATTCTCCAGAGTGCTACCGGTCCCCTCTAATGATCAATCTAGGTTCGCAAACTCTACAAGTAAGGCATCAGTTCAATGATTGACAAGAAGATGTAGTAGTTTTCCCCCGTAACATGTTACTAATGTATTCGGTATCAGAATGCTGGAGGACCCGACGTATGAAAGTATTGTACGCTGGGGCGAACGCGGGGAGAGTTTTGTCGTCCTTGAGGTATGGAAACTCCTCTTTCCAACGTCGCCGTTTCCACTTTAACCCAGTCTACAGAACGAGAAGTTCACCAAGACAATCCTCCCGAAGCATTTCAAGCATAGCAATTTCGCCAGCTTCGTCCGACAATTAAACAAATATGACTTCCACAAAGTCAGACAGAATAACGAAGATAACACTCCCTCCCCTTACGGACCTAATGTTAGTACCCGCGCCTACTAACCCAGAGTATTCTGACTGATGATGTAAAGGCATGGGAGTTCAAGCATCCGGAGTTTCAAGCAAATAAAAAGGATAATCTAGATAACATCCGACGAAAAGCTCCAGCGCCAAGGAAACCCGCGAACAACATGGAGGAGACATATTCCAGCCAGCAAATAGAGCTCATTCAGTCACAGCTGTTAGCAACTCAACAACAACTCGAACATCTCAATGCGCAGTACCAAGATCTTGCCAACGGTCATGTCGTACTACTCCAGCAGACTGTTGCGTTACAGAAGTACATTAAAAATCATGATGGAGTCATGCATAGAATGATGCAATTTCTACATAGTCAGGACGCGCAAAGACGCAGTAGTCGAGTGGGAGGACCTTTTGCGAACGGGAATGGATCAAACTTGGGCCCTGGAGGATCGGCTACGAACGAAGCGGCGGCAGACGATCACCCAGCATCCCCTTTGCAACGAGCGACGGAGCTGCTCGATGGCCTTCCAATCGAAAACCTAACTGACAAGCAGCTGGAAAAGATGAGCCAAGATTATACACACTTTCGCACCGATTATTCGACCCCTCCTACCGATCAGGGAGGTAGCATATTACCCCAAGCCGCTGATGCGGGTGCCCAGATTGCCTACAATATGAATGATCTTGACAGCATGGTCTACCCGGTTGGACATACGAACGGCATCGACCCTGTAAATGCTGAACATATTAATCACATTCCTTATCCCCTTCCACAAAATATAGTTCCCGCATCTACAATGCCAGAGGCAGCGCCTGAACATATGGTAATGGTCAATCCGAAGAAGAGCGAGATGGAGCCGGTATGGGGCATAGGCAAGCCTAGAGTGCTACTTGTGGAGGACGACAAGACGTGCGCGAGGATTGGAGCAAAGTTCCTGCAAACATTTGAGTGTGCCGTAGATATTGCTGTAAGTTGATTCTGAAGAGACTAGGACTCCTCCCATTTGTACTGACTGTGTTTTCAAGCGAGACGGACTCGAAGCAGTCAACAAGATAAACCAAAATCCCGATAGCTTCCACCTAATTCTCATGGACATCATCATGCCAAATCTAGACGGAGTTTCAGCGACTGTTTGCATCCGAGAAATTCTACCGACCATTCCCATCATCGCGATGACCTCGAATATCAGAGCGGACGATATTGATATGTATTTCCGATACGGTAAGTCAAGAACGAAGTGGGTCAATGCAGTGTCTTTTCCTAATTCTGTGAATAGGCATGAATGCTGTTCTACCGAAGCCATTTACTAAAGAGGGCATGCTTAAATCTCTTAAAGAGCACCTGGGCAGTTTTTTGCAAAACCAATCTTTGGGATCTTCGATACCACATCCAAGTGCATTTCCAACACCCAACCCAAACCACCCTCCCCTTGGATTGAACATGTCTCAGCTGTCGGGGGCCCAATCATTGAAGGACGAGTCTTCGCCTGGAAAATCGCCAGCTACAGTAACATCATGGCACTCGCCAAATCAGATACCAGGTCAGTCTCCTCTCGGCAGCGCTCCAGTGGGATACATGCAACAGCCAATGAGAGACAATCCATACGCAATGGCTCAACCACATCCTCATCCACAACCCGGTTACCCCCCTCGACAGAATACACCACTTGGGCCGCCGAGAGGGCCCCCGCACAGGAGGGGTATGTCTGATATAACGGGTGGCACTCCGGAGGACCATTCCGAGAAACGACAACGCATGTATGCTCCAGCACCAGGTCCAAATGGCTTCCAGCAATAACACAAATCAATCAAAGAATTCAAAGTAGCGTAGACCGATGGGTTGCCAGCGGCTCCGTGCGTTTCCATGCGACTTCTTGTATATTCATATCAACTCACTCGCGGATCCATAGCAAGTAAAGACTGGCATCCAAGGGAGGATCGTTGCGGGGCGGCCATCCAATATTAACAAAGATAGAAAAGATTGATGCAGTAGATATGGGCGGTACATTTGGGCGGCGTCTGAATTGCGTCTGAATTGAAGGCAAACTAGCAATCGCATGACAAGGTGTATTGGATTTAGGCGTTATTGGAAAAGAGATGCCTTGTACGCAAGCACTGACTGTCTGTATCATTACCTAAACATCATAATACTTTCTCGCAAAAACAAATGGCGAGCGTCGTGGCGTTCCACGAATGCCTTCAAAAAGCTTCCATATGATATGGTCAACCATTCGATTTGATCCAAATGAGCGCTGTCAGCGGCCAGTTTCCGTAAGGAATTTGAGAACAATCAGGGAATGATATGAAGGACGGAGGAGAATGAAGAGCACACGACGTGTAAATAAGGTCTGGAACCCTGGCGTCGGTATCGAGGTCTAGACTCTGATATCGCCCAGATGCCTCGAACCACTTTTCTGCGGAAAGACGAGGCTGACGGGAAGCACGGACCAACCTGCAAGCAACAAAGCGCATGGGTGGTGAGTCAAAAATGTATTCCCCGTACCAAGGTCGACAACCGCATTCATGCCAGAGCCCTGGTGTTACTTGACATAATACTTTTATTCTGTAGCACTCATATCGGTTCGCATTTCGTTGATTCTCACAAATTTCTGAGGTAGCAGAGCTATCAAACCTACGGTGCAATGTCGCAAAAGTCTTCCAAAGGAGCTGGTGGTGGGGTAAAGACAGCTACAAAGGGCAAGAAAGCTGCAGCTCCAGGAAAGAAGGTCAATCGGGCTGAGGATGAGAGAGAGGAAACCTTACAAGCTGTAGTATGCTGTTCCTGTGACTGTTATTAAGAAGATAATTGCTAAATCATGTAGATTCTTGCGGACTCGTTCGAAACTCGATTCAATCCTTTCACATTGGAGACACCCAGAGTAAAACTTCCTGCGCATGCTACTCGCCCTATGTACATAGTCTACGATAGATGTGCAATGTCCTGCTGACACTTGTTACTCGAATAGTGTCTCCTACCTTTGGCCAACACTCCCTTAATCGAATATACCCTTGAATTCCTGGCAATGTCTGGTGTCGCCGATATATACATATACTGCGGAGCGCACACAACAGAAGTGGAGAAGTACATTCAATCATCTAAATGGTATCCTCCAATGTCTCCCGCCTCGCCTTTCAATTCCCTCGAAATCGTCAAAACAACTGCTCGGTCAGTCGGAGATGCGCTCCGAGATCTGGATGCAAGGGATCTGATTACAGGAGACTTTCTACTTGTTCACGGAGATCTAGTATCGAACTACCCAATAGATGCTGCATTAGCTTCCCACCGAAGGAGGAGAACAGCGGACAAGAATGCTATCATGACAATGGTATTGCGAAATGGAGGACTTGATGCGCATCGAGGGAAGTCGAATGGGATTACACCAGTCTTTGTACTTGATCCAACCAAGGATCGGTGTCTACACTACGAGGAAATGCATTCTTTGCAAGCAAACAAATATGTCAACATCGATCCCGATCTTCTAAAAGAGCATTCGGAAATAGATATACGGACAGATTTGATCGACTGCGGGATCGATATATGTACACCCGATGTATTAGCGTTATGGGCGGAGTCTTTCGATTACGAAGTCCCACGACGACACTTTCTCCACGGGGTTCTGAAAGACTACGAGTTGAACGGCAAAACCATACATACAGAAGTTGTGGAACATCATTACGCGGCCCGAGTTTTCAACCTCCAGTCATATGAATCCGTCAGTAAGGATGTTCTTGCGAGATGGACATACCCTCTTGTTCCCGACAGCAATCTTCTGGCAGGACAAACGTACAAGTACGAAAGCGGTGGCCTTTGCAAAGAAAATGGTGTTATATTAGCCAGAACTTGTAAGGCTGGAAAAAGGACAGTACTGGGAAAGGACACTAGTATCGGAGATGGAAGCACTGTCTCCAACGCCATTATTGGGAGAAGATGTGTTATTGGCAAGAACGTGACTATCAAGGACTCATACATATGGGATGATGTCGCAATTGGAGATGGTTCGGTAGTTATCAGAGCAGTCGTCGCTAACGAAGCCTCTATTGGGCAACATTGCCATGTCGGAGCTGGAGCGTTGGTCTCATTCGGGGTCAAAATATCTAACAATACCTCAATCAAAGCCGGGGCGCGAATTACACGAGCAAAGAGGAAGCGAGACGACGAGGAAGAGGGAAAAGAAGTTCCCTCAGAACCAGCAGTCGTAGGCTCACAAGGCACTGGCTATTCGTTTGAAGACCCCGACGAATTCTCCGACGACGAGTCTTCAGCCTTCCACTCCAATCTCGTCTACTCCACCGCCCACCTCAACATATCCAGCGAATCCATCTCGACAATATCCTCCGAAATCAGCGCGCCCTCCCCAACCACCTCTCGCTCCCGTCTATCCTCATTCGCATCCGAAGACGGCGAAGGCGGCACAAACGAAAACTTCCACCACGACGCCGTCGAAGGCCTCCTCAGCACGCTCCGCGAAAACGGCGACTTCGACAGCGCCAAACTCGAATTCATGGGTCTCCGTCTCAGCAACAACGCCACGGACCCCCAAATCCGCCGCGCCATCGCCGTAGCATTCACGAAACGGATCTCGCAACTCGTGGAGAATGATAAACTCGATGCCTCCAAAGCCGCCGCGCAAGCCTTCGGTGTCTCGGGCGCGGATCGGTTTATCAAGAATGTGGCGATTGGCGATGGGGATGAGGATGATCAGGTTGATTTCATTAGGCGCTTGCAGAAGGATTTGGTGAATCGGAATCAGGGGGCGGTGATTTTGGCGGCTGTTAGTCAGAGGTTGTATCAGATGGAGATTTTGGAGGAGGAGGCGTTTGAGAGATGGTGGGTTGAGAGTGAGGAGCTTGGGGAGGCGGAGGAGGAGGGGATGAGGAGTGTTAGGGCGAAGACGGGGGTGTTTATTGAGTGGTTGAGGGAAGCGGAGAGTGAGAGTGAGGAGGAGGATAGTGATTGAAGTATGTTGTGACTGGCATCATTGGCATTGCGTAGAGGGATCTGGCTTGGGTAGAAGATCTGGCGCTATAGCGAAAAGTTTAGATCTAGAAGAAGCTGCTTTGTGACTGGTATGTAGGCTTTTCTTGGCCCTGCTACGATGCTTGGTTCATCATGTGTTGTCTTCGTCAAATCATCTTCGAATTCTACAATGTCCCAGGATGAAAGTTTTACAGCACATCTCTAATATCAGTTCACATTCTCACTTACACCAACCAATCACCAAATCTCACAATCCACGCAAACAATTTGATCCACTAAAACCAGTATCATGACTGAAGCATTTCTTAACTCATCTATTATTTCAGAAGACGACCCGCTACGGTTTTATGGTCAGCATAGACTGCTCATTACGCGGTACCAGACGCTTGCTATATCAAGGAACCTAAGTCCAACACGCTGTGAGGTAAGAAAAGTCCGCCTTCCTCGCCATATAGATCTTCATCTGACGCTTTTGATTCCGTCCTTTCTTTGTACGTAGATACCATTCCTCGACTGCGTAGATATCTTACTGTGTAGCTGGCGCGGCCTTGATATCATCGTCCTGGGCAGCTAGCGCGGGAGCCGCGACTGGTGCTTGAGCAGGGTCGTACGCAGGAGGACCCGCAGCTGGGTTTACGGCCTCGTTATTGATCGTGTCGCCCTTCGCGGGCTCCTTTTCCCACTTCGCGGGTCGAGCCCACTCAGCGTTCGTCCATGGTCCCTCATCGCTCAGCATACACCCACCAGGACAATCGCAGGTGCCTCCAAACGCCTTGGGCAGGTTCTCAGCCGGGACCTGGCCCAGTAGTTCCTTCTGGTATCCACCGCCTAGAACGTGGATTTTCTCGACGGTGATGGGATCTAACCAGCCTTTCACGACGCTGAAGACGGTGGAGAAACCCCAGGGCGCGTTGATCATGTAGAGTTTCCCGAGACGCTCGGGGTAGTAGTTTTGGGACATCACGGAGGCTTGCTTGACGTAGGAGTAGACGGACGAGACTTTGCTTAGTCCGACGCCTTTGAGATCCATTATTGTGCAGCAGGTTTCGACGAGGTGTCCGGACTTTCGGGAGCAGGCTGGGAGTCTGGGATCGGCGATTTTCTCGTACTCGACCGCGAGGTTCTGGAGCATGCGCTCGGAGGTGGTGATCTTGTACATGGCTGCCAAGTCGATTTTGCCAAGTTGTTCGATGTATAGTGGTCGTCCATCCTGATAGCTTGTCAACGTAGCCCTTCTGCTCGAGTCTTGTGTGGTGTGGACGTACCTTATCCGTCTTGTGGTAGTATTGAGGATAGTACTCGAATACTTGTGGCTTCTCCTTGTAGTCAAAGTTCCGCACGAGGTCGTCCAGACCGAAATCTGTTCTCCAGGCCTCGCTCTCCACGAACCTGTCCATCTGTAAGCATCTTGTCTTGCACTTCGTGCGTGGGACTTCTTACATCTTCTCTGTTAGGGCCACATCGAACTTACGTGCTCGCAGAAATCGCAGCTACACCGCCAAGTCAGCACAGCGTTACGAGTTCAGGGTGGGCATTCGCAAGAGCTATCGACTTACGAGCGTCAGAGTATCAAGTCGCTCCTTATGTCCCAAAGATTCAAGCTTCATTCGCAATTGATGAACCTGGGCATTCTGCTCTGGGGTAGTGTGGCCAGGATGCCCCGAGTGCGCATTCTCAGAAATAGTAGGATAGTCGTAATCATCGTACTTAGGATCCAGCTCGATTCCCTTGAGTTCTGACATGTTGACGTCTAGGATGTAAATTAAATTGGTTGAGGAGTTAAGAGTGTTGTCCGGAAGTTCGAGCTCGAAGTTGGCGAAGGCCTATCTGCCCTGCCCCTCAAAATTAGGTGTCGAAATAACGATGACGACCCAGCACCAACGTAAATTTGTCCAATCAAATCGCCACGCGCTGTCCTTGGCGAAATAGGGGCTGGTAGAGAGCAGAGCTACAATAGTGTCACACCTCTACTAGATTAATTGTTCACTATCGACCACTGCATGTGAGATAACAATGCAGCATGTATTCGCTTAGCAGATACATTTATACATATCAAGCGGTGTGCATAATGACAAATCCAAATTCTGTTATTTATGTTCGCACTTACGAATAGTTGAGGGAAATAGCTCTATTAATGAGGATTCATTTAGCCTACTTCAGACTCATTGGTCCGTCCCTCTGGTCTTTAGAGACGCTATGAATATCATGATGACTACGACTGATTTCCCAATTATCGCTTTTCCGCGTATCGTAGAGCTGCCGTGTCTAAGGACTTTTTGAAAGGTACCATACCCCATGTTCCAGTCCAGCATGGCTTGCATCTCAAAATTTACTACTTTTCATTTGGCTAATATTTGAAAGTATCAACCATTTGAGCCATCTTTTCCTGTAGGTTCTATCGCATCTTGATCGCCCTTCTCTTTTCGCTTCATCGTGACATCCCAATTATACACTCTTGCCGTAGCAACTTCCATAGTCTGTTTCTTGTTAGCCCAGAACAGTATATAATCTTCACCCCGTGCAACACTGGATACTTGGGTACTTACTGTTATCTGTTCACGCAAAAAATCTAGATCTTCCTCGCAATTAGATAGATTTAGTTTAGCAGTTGCCAACCTCGTCGTAAGCAATTCCTCCGCTTCATCAATCGGGTATGATAACATGACGTTTGCCTAACTCATGTTAGACCAGGGGATGCTCAATGTGATTCCGCGTAGTACAAACCCCAAGCCACAAATAGACCTCTTCCGTGGGTGGTATATTTGCCTTTGCGAATAGTGTATCATTCAGTTCGAAGGTCGTTTCTATTGGTTCAGAACCAGGCTGTTGACATTATTCAGTATATCCCTCGCACTGTCCATTTTCCCAACACACCTCTCTCGTCTTCAGAAATTGTACCATATCGAGGGTCTTCTGGATGTCGGGTATTTTCTCTCTATGTCCTACCGCTGCCCGTTGTTTGTTGGTTTCCATAAATTGGTATTTCCTGACCGGGACATGAGCTCCTACACAATCTCCTTGTCTGCGAAAACGTACGATATCATCTCCTGGAATTTCTTCAACGTCGACTCGACATCTGCGCGTGATGTGACATAGTCTTCGACCTTGTCGACGAATGGCGCAAAGGGAATGCCTCGTGGGTTTGCGGCTGCGACTTCTTTTCTGTTCCGTATAATGTTAGCATTTTCTTGGTGTATGATAGATTGGGAGTAGGCGTTTGGGGAGCGAGGTTTACTTTTCATCCTTATCTGCCATTTTGAGCGTCTCGTGGTTGATGTTGTGAAGCTGTTCTGGCGCCTGGTGCTCAAATGTGACCTCAAAATATCATGAGCTCGGTCCACATGAAATGATGCATCCCGAGCCGGCTTTGGTCTTGTGCTGCGAGGCTGGCCGATAGTTCGCCGGCTACGTACTCCGTACTCCGTAGAATTTCTGTTATCAGATCCGCCGATTTCGCCGCCCCACTTTTCGTACAGGGGTTCTTGAACATCATCTCGTCGTACAAATGGACTTCGCTCAAAGTTTCACAACATCTCAAGCACTACTGTATATTCCCAAGTGTAACGGTAACACGTTTACCGGATATCTCTTACCAATGACTGGACCCTCGATACATCATACATTCCATTTGCTTAGCGATGTATTCCGATATGCTGCCACTGCATCTGTTATATCTGACAGAACCGAGTCGTCAGATGGAGAGCAAGCTGAGCGACGAAGGAAGCTGGTGGAGGGAGTTTTGTTTAATCGCCGATTTGTTCCAACATATCACCTTGTTGTTCTGGGCATTATAGCCATGATTTCTGTCGCATTCGGGATTGGAAATATTACTCGGTGGTGGAGGAGGAGGGCAAATAGAGTAAAGCACGCGAAAGTCGAGTACCGTGATTCAAACCTCGACGACAGTCTATCAAGGCTTAGAGAGGCACATCTCACACCAGTACGGCCTGATGAAGAAGATATCGAGGCAGTATCAAGCTCGACGTCAAGTAGTACTACAACTACAGGAGCATCTAGTCCCATACCTCGAAAACTGGAAGATGAAGAGACCCCGCTCCTGCATAATGGCCAAGCTCTTCGTTCAGCAAAATGGCATAGGACATTTCTCTCCAATATCCAAATGTTTTTAATGCACCAACCTCGACCGATTCCAATACTGAATAAAGTATTACCACCCAATCGGACCTCGCTTGCCATCATGGCATTCCTTGGACTCAATTTATTCTACACTTTATACCGTCAAGAGTTCACTCTCTACCAGTCATTCGTCATATCTGATAGAGCTGGACTTCTCTTCACCGTCAATCTTCCCTATTTATACATTCTATCCGCGAAGAATCAACCTTTGAAACTTCTTACTGGCAGATCTTACGAGTCTTTAAATCTCTTCCATCGTCGACTAGGCGAATTACTCTGTCTGTTTGCACTCATCCATGCTTTATTTATGACGGTCTCATGGTATACCTTGATACGTCCTTTAGGGATGAGCTTTTTCACGTTCTTGACAAGAACAATTGTATTATACGGTCTTGGTGCTTTTTTTGCATATGAATTGCTATTCTTCACATCTCTTGCTAGTTTACGCCAGCGTTGCTATGAACTATTTTTGGGTACGCATGTTGTCTTGCAAGTTCTCGCGTTACTTTTTCTTTACTTGCATCATCCAGCTGGAAGAAACTCAGTTCTAGCTGCGCTAGCTATCTTCGTTGTAGACAGACTAGTCTATCGTATGAATCTTAAGAGCACCACTGCAGAGGCGTGTGCTACGATCATGGAAGATGACGAAACTGTAAAAGTTTCAGTAAACATCGACCTGCAACCTCCAAGGCTTCATTCAAGCATATTCGGGAAGTCGATTACGAATGGATGGAAGGCTACAGACCACGTTTTCCTCACCATTCCATCACTTGCTCCAGGACATCTGCTTCAATCCCACCCATTCACCATAGCCTCTCGAGCTCCAACACCGGAAGACGAGGAAGCTCAGCTGGTTCTGCTGATTCGTGCAAGAGATGGCTTCTCCGCCGAACTTCTGATGCGTGCTCGCTCACACAAACAAATGACCGTACGGCTTGATGGACCTTACGGCAGTGCTCACGCTCGTCATACCCTTGAAAGCAAAGATTTTGCTCTCATGGTCGCCGGCGGAAGCGGTATTGCTGTCCTATGGCCACTCGTCCATCACTTACTCGACTTATCCCGTCCTTCGGACGCTGAAGTTGCCAACAACAATCTGTCGCGAAAGCAAAGAATAGTTATCATCTGGGTCATCCACAAGGGAGAACATATCGATTGGATCGAAAGGAAAGCACTAGCTGAAGCTGAGAATCGAGGAGTAGAAATCATAATCCCGCGAGCAACTGAAGAAGTTGGACGACCTGATTTAGAGGGCATGGTTCGTCAAATTGTAGGAGAGTGTATGGAGGATAGTGCGGGGAACGCAAAGGTCGGAGTCGTTGCAAGCGGGCCAGATAGCATGGGGCGTCAGGTACGAAATACATGCGCTAGTATGGTAGGAGAAGGTTTGGATGTCGATGTCACGGTTGAGAAATTTGGATGGTGATTCACGGAGCGAGACAATGATTTATGACTCGCGCATACATCTCACAGGCGTCAAACTATACAGCGCGGTAGCATCTTGGGCTGAGGTTTAACGGCGCCTTGGAGAATTTGGCTATCTTGAACAGGAGCGCAGATCGATATCCAACGCGTTTGGATAAAGAGACACACACATATATTTTGCAAGCGGGGTCTGCATTTTGCATGTCTAGGTTTGGATTTGCTTTGGGATACTTTTGAGATAAATTGACGGGTTCGGGATATGAAGATATGATAAATAAATGAAGAAATAAATCAAGATGATACAAGCTTTCCATTCTTGCACTAAAGCGGGGTGCTTGCCAAAACTTGAGATTGCTGTCAGAGATGCTTCAGTAAGAAGTCTTCATATCATTACTGTCAAGCCAGCTCTGTCAAATTTGGTGTTTCTTGTTTAGATACAGACCTCATCCATGATTCTCATTAATTGTGAAAAGCATCTTCTAGCATATTTTCTATACATTTCGTAAGTGTTTAGATCACATACTCGTTCTTTCGGATCAACCGCTGAACTCTGCTTGGGTTTCTTCTTCCACGCATAATGGCCTATATACACAATGCCGGTGGAATGTTGCCCATGAACTATATACGAGGTAGATCATTTCATCTTCGTGAGGATGGTTGACTAGTATCAAAGAATTCGTTGTACTGTACTAATCCATGTGTTAATCTGGTCTATCTCTCTCAGCCGCGAAGTTTTCGACAACATATTTACTTGAATGCTCTTCACATATCTCAGGCATAAAACCGCATTCGCTTTGATAGTTTCTCTTCAATTAATTAAGTCGACAACTATTTTACTAGCCATCTAGGTATCATTACCATGCAACCGCAGCCACAAAATATACAAAAACAATACCCCTCTAACACCCGCTACCTCCTTCCGCTCAAATGCCCATTAAATCTCCTCCCACTAAAGCCCCTATTTTCATAACCCGGCCGTTTTTCCTTAGCGGGACTATTAGTCAGGGCATTCCACATCTCTATGATACCCGCTCGACGAGCTGGAAGCATGCTGTATTGCAAGCTGTAGAGATTCTTGCGATGGATGGGCGGGACGAACTTCCCGGTTGCGAGACAGAGGAGGACACGGGGCGAGAGGTAGTGTTTGCGGATTCGGTGGCCGAGTTGGAAATATTGGTGGAACATGGCGCGGAAGGTGAGGGGGACGGACTGAGGGGGGTTTAGTAGCTGTTCAATGAGAGAAGGGAAAGGGTCTTACCTTCAAGTAGATGTATGAAGTAGGGGGCGGGGCAGGAGAGTCTGGGTCGGTGGGTGTAAGTTGCTGGGTATCTTTTAGTTCAAAACGGATGCCACCTGTGGTTCGTTAGCAGGACTCTATGTAGGAAGAGTAGTCACAAACCTGGTAGTCGTTGGGAGTCTTTAATTCGTAACATGAGAGCGAAGAGAGGAAAATGGTTCAAGCACGCGAGCAAGGTATCCAGAACGGCTTTGAGTGAGATGATCGCCATGCGAGAACATGCAAATGTGAGATAGAAGACTATCACGGTCGGAAGTAGAAAGAACAGTAATGTGAACAGTATCGTGCCCAGAAGGAGCTGGTCGAGATCGTAGTCGCAAGAGTCGATTCGCTTTCTCAAAACGTTGTGCTTCTTCCCGCGGAACAGCTGGAAGAGAGAGAGTAGGATGGTGTATTGCCAATTGAAGATCCGTGCGGACGCCATATAGAATGAGTATATGTGGATGGTCAAGATGGATACAAGGTCCGAGAAAAGAGCAATTGGCATGCTAGCGCCTGCGAAACTAGAAAATCCGATAAACCAGATGAGATGCGGCAGGAATGGTTGAAGAGTTAGAACCAGGCCTATATAATGTTAACCAAAGTAAGCAGGACGGATTTAGAAGATCTATACCCGACCAGTGTTCAATAACCCAGAGGAATAGATCCCCAAGAAATGCGGCTAGTTGTTTATTCAGCTTAAGACCGGCGGGGTCGTCCATCAACCAAGATATTGTTCTCTGCAACGCCGCAATCGAATACAAATTGAGGATCTCTCCGATAGACTCGGCAACCCAGGTGGCGTTGTCGATTATATATGACCCCAGGGCAATACCAATGATAACATCGTTGGCTACTAGCCATAAGCTATTGTAGAACCTGATGTAATCTGGGTGACTTGTAGTGACGCTCTCCCAGTCATCTTTGCGCTTTCTCAGCGTTAAGTACTAGTAATTTGTAAGTAAGAATGCATGATGAGTTTTCATATTATCAAAATGTTTAGAGGACAAACCACAATCAACGACTTTGTAGCTCAAACGAGCCAGAGCTTTTACAGAAAGTCGCGTCGCGGCGATGTTTCATTCTCTCTATCGAGAAGATCGAAAAAGAGAAGGAAAACTAATACGAGATTGCGCTCATTCGTCTAATAGCAGATAGATGATGAAATTACGCACCTGCATAGGCCAATAGGAGAACTGCTGAAGCCGAATTTCCACTTGCTGGGCCGTCGCAGATACATCCTTTAGTGCGGAATAATCTGGTCTAATGCTCCACTCCAAGACCAGAAGAAGTGCCTCCGCAGCGATTCTGTGGCAGAGGAGGCCCACAACGAACGCTCGTCGTATCACGGGATATATGTAGAGCGTAACTACATGCCAGATAGCCACGATCACATAATCTCGCATACTGGTTGCAGATTCGACAACCATTTCAGAAACACTCAGCGTTCGTCGTGATCGCCTGCCCACAAGTGATATATTCTTCTGCAAAATCTCATACAGCTCCCAAGAGCAGTTGACTTGATTGACTATTCTGGGTAACGCAAGCTCTTTCTGTGACGGTGGATTCTTAGCCACTGTGTGGAGCTTTAGTTTCTCGACAAGAGCACTTGTCTTTGCGCGTCGTTTCTTCTCTTCTCTCTCTTCCTTCTCCTCCTCAGCATCTGCACCACCAGGAGGATAGATAGGAATATTCGTTTTGTCTTCTAACGCTAGTGAAATTGGATTCAAAGATATGTACTGCATTCTATTTGGAAGCGGCCGCTCGTACATGATAATTTGTATTGTGGACGCTCTTGCGCAAGAGATCTGCGGTAGTTTCATCTGCGGGCTGGTAGAAGCATGGACTTGAAGCACTTCGACTTCTTCCTGTGGAGAGTTTGCCAGCCCTAAGACATGCATCGAGGTCTGGCCACATAATTCATATATCCGCGCTACTGGATGATTGGAATTCCGGAATAGTGTCCCAACCTTGAGAGCATTCTCTACGCTGCGTGCCTGGCAACAAATTAGCAAGTTCTCAATCGAACGAGCTGCCGACCCACATCTACATCCTCCAGTATTGCCACAACAAACATGTCAAGCCCTGAATTTCTCCAGCCAACTATTATACCAGGACAGGCGGTTTTTGACAAGTCCAAGGGCCAAAATATTCTCATGAGGCCATCGTGATCGGGCATGACAACAACTTCCAGCTCCTAGTGCACCTAAAAAGATCCTCGGCGTCGCAACTGTTCCCGTGCAGATATGCCAGCGCTCGCAGATCTTGGATGCTGCCCGTATATTAGTTGTGTTCAATTCACTCGTCCAGATTTGTCCTACCAGATCCGTCTCCCTCGAAGCAAGCCTCTCGACAGGTATAATGAATAGAAAAAAGAAGATGGAGAGAATCGCGAATCCCTTGGCCGTGCGCGCCTGTAGAAGAACAATTAGCATCTATCAATGTAATGAAAGAAATCAACATACAACAACCCCGTGGTCCCAAGCGAAAACCGCAAGCTCATAAAGTCGAGTTACAAGGTCCCACCGCGCAGTGATGTAGCCGGCTACGAAGATCGCAAGAGTGAGGATGGAGAATGGGTGCATGAATCTCCTTCTATCGCTGGTGCATCCCTAGTCCTATCGTTTTCTGTTGAGCTTGTTGCTGCCGTAAACGCGGCGGGCATACGAGTACACGCTGTCGATTTTGGGAGCCAGGTAGTCCAAAGTCGTGGTAAAGTTATTGCTATGAGGAGGTTTCCCACATCATAAAAAGAGCGACAGATATATGCCACGGACAGCGGACGTTCGAGAATGTATGAACATGAGAATATTCCAGTGGCTGGCGATTCTGGTGTTGTACTTAGGAAAAGGCCGCTGAACATCCACTTCCACTATCGACGAACCTTGCAGGGATGAGCTGGAAATTAAGCTTCGTAGAGATCACGTGCAGTCTTCCCCAGACCTCCAGACCTCCCCTCAGTCTTGGAAAACCTGATTTGATCTTCATTTACATGCTAGGAACTCAAGTAGTAGCTGTGAAGAAAACATAGGCAGTTGAAAACGTACTTCTCACTTTGCTCGATCGAATGTCAATGTATTGAAATATAATTCTCTAGTGGCTTGGAGATTTGGCCCCCTGAAAGAGCCGAGATGCTTGACCCAAACTCCGTCCCAATGCTATGGTACAGTACTAATACAGATTCAAGATTGTCCTCAAGCTCTTCGTTAGCTAATGTGAGAAAAAGATGTCAAAAGTTACACTTACATTTCCTCCTCATATTCAGAGCGTCATTCTCTTTATGATCCTCTCGAGCCTCCTCCAGCATCTTGTCAATACCTCGTTCTTTCAAGACCCCCTACATCACATCCTATTCAGCTCCAGTTGGGCAATAATCATTTGCGCAAAGGGCACAAACCGTTAAGCACTGCCTATACTCCTTGAACAAGTCTGCACACTCATCGGTGGTGCCTTTCCCTCTCAGATATTCTGTTGGATTCAGCTTGGAGTCTAGGCCCGGCAGAGGCAAATGACGTACTTTCGCTGTACCACTTCAAAAAGCAAGAATCATAGCGTCTAGAATCTTTCAGTCTTCGAGCTAGTGTAATTCATTCCAATACTCACTCTTTCACCTCATTACATTCGGGGGCCAGCGAGGCGGACATGGCCACTTGTGTCTGTGATGCTCTTGCGCGTGTACTGTAGAAAGTGAGGCTCTTTCCGCTGTCAACTCAAAATACATGTCGCCAGGCTTGGCACGCTAGTGAGCAAGCAAGGGATGACGGCCTCGGAGTTCTCTACCGCCGACTTTGACAGGGGTAGTTGAATATTTTGAGAATTGCGACTGCAAAGGATCTTGCTCTTTCAACTCTGTGAAGTCAGATGCGCCAAACGACGAAATGGACTCATCGCCGGACTTCAAGTTATTGCAGGAGCAGATTCAATCTGCACTGATTGCTACGACTCGCACTACAGGCCAAATATCCTCAGAGGATCTCGGATTTCAGCGATCGTTAAATCCTGAAGTAGGAAACGCCATCGACGAACAGAACGGACGTCTTCTCACCCTGTCCACGAACTTGCTCAAGTCTGCTGCCTCGATATCAGAACTGCGAGCTCCGGTACTCGAGGATGCCGACGACGTGGAAAACAATTGGCGCAGCGTGGTGGACGTTATTGACTCTTTGTTGGAGAAGACCGATACCTGTTTGGACGAATACACGGGAATGATCAAGCGCAGGGAGCAACCGAATTCCGATTTGGTAGGAATTCTTCTTGGGACTTCATTGGAATTACAAAAACTTACCGTCCGACAGAAATCGTCAAAAGAAAAGAAACAGTCCTCGTCACTAGGTAAAACTTTCCGGACACAGAATCTTGTCAAACCCCAGCTCGCTTTCGATCTCAAGCCAGACAACCATGACTCCACGCCTTGGAAACCTCTTCTCGAATCGAAACCGCACGCTATTCTAGCTCTGGAAGAAAGTTTAGGCACAGTCACCAATGATTTTGACCAAATATCGTATGATTACACCAAATTTCTACCCTTACTTATACTCCCACCCGCGCCTGCAACTCTTGACGGCTTAAGCAAGTCGCAGAGACAGAGTTTCAACAAACGCCACAGCAGGCTGAAGAACATGGGCAACATGGTTTCGAAACACAACGCACTCGGTGCTAACAACTATTTTAGATACAAGCACCCCTACGAAACGGAAATTATCAAGCTGCAGTACCCCAACGCCGTATACGAGCGGGCCGACCCCATACCTTACCAGCCGGTTGATACCACTTCCGCGACTTTCGTTGATACTGAGGAGGGCGTATTAGAAATGTTGAAGGAACTAAAGAGTGCTAGTGAAATTGCGATTGATCTTGAGCATCACGATGCTCGGTCATACATTGGCCTGGTCTCGCTTATGCAAATCAGTACACGCGAAAAGGACTGGATAGTAGATACTCTTAAACCTTGGAGACACAAGCTACAAGTTCTTAACGAAGTTTTCGCTGATCCAAAAATAATCAAGGTATGTTTCAAGATGTTGTTATCTCCGACCATGTACTAATGTTCAGGTCTTTCATGGGGCCTTCATGGATATGATATGGCTCCAGCGGGATCTTGGTCTCTACGTCGTTGGACTTTTTGATACCCATCACGCTAGTCGTGTTTTGGGATATCAAGGAGGAAGCTTGGCATTCTTACTGAAGAAATTTATCGATTTCGATGCCGACAAAAAGTACCAAATGGCTGATTGGCGTATACGGTAAGCGATCTGACTAATTCTGATAAGCATATTGACTGACTTCTCGTTTCAAGGCCTTTACCA
Source organism: Chaetoscypha palmicola (assembly GCA_003988945.1). Lineage (NCBI taxonomy): Eukaryota > Fungi > Ascomycota > Leotiomycetes > Helotiales > Helotiaceae > Chaetoscypha > Chaetoscypha palmicola. The sequence continues at coordinate 46,434 of QYAH01000005.1, read as the reverse complement.
GATGAAATGTTCTTCTACGCACGAGCTGACACACACTATCTGCTGTACATCTATGACAACATGAGAAACGAGCTCATACAGAAGACAAATCCAGCTGAGCCAGAGGAGAACAGCATTGAAATCACACTTCAAAAGTCCAAGGAGGTGTCCCTTTTACGCTATGAAAGACCAATTTACAATGCCCATAGCGGTCGTGGCCCAAATGGATGGTATTCTCTCCTTGTCAAAACTCCAGCTCTCTTCAACAACGAGCAATTCGCTGTTTTTAGAGCTATACATGAATGGCGAGATCATATAGCACGAACAGATGACGACAGTACGCATTTTGTGATGCCAAATCATGTAATATTCAACATGTCCAAGCTGTTACCCATGGATATGAAGGCACTACTTTCGATCGCTCACCTTGTCTCATATGGCGTAAAGTCTCGCACCGGAGAGTTGCTAGAGATCATCAAGAAAGCTAAATCTCAAGGAACAGAGGGTCCCAGCATGATGGAGGTGCTTCGGCCCGACACTCTCGGCGCAGTTGCCAAAGCAAACCTTCCAACATTAGCCGGTAAAGCTGTTGCTGCTTCAGAACCGATGGTCGCGGTTGTAGATGGTGGTGAATTGCGCACAGAGAATTCCACCTTTTGGGGTGATGCTTTTGGAAGCAGTATATGGGAGGACTCCACTGTCGACAAGACACAAGATATGAGACTTGCCGTACCTCTGCCCCAGTTATCTTCCGAAATCTTCGGCGGCTCGACCACATCTATAACCCCAGTACCCAAATTCACTTCAGCACCGCCATTGCCAACTCCTCCAAGCCCACAACCAAAGAAAGCAGACGAGCCATTCACACTCAAACGCGGCTCAAAACGAAAAAGCGAAGCCGTCGAGGAGACAGACGAAGGAGAAGCAGGTGGCGACTACGACATTTCTCTCAACGAACCCGAAGACGAACAAACAGACGCCGACGGCCTCACCAAATCCCAGCGTAAATCCAAACGCAGAGCCGAAAAAAGAGCACGCAAAGAAGCTAAAGCCGCCGCTGCAAAAGCCGCAGAACAAGAAGCCGATGACGATGATGACGATGAGCCGTTCGATTATAGTAAAGCAGAACCCGTGCTAAACGGAAAACGGAAAGTAGACGATCAAGGTGGTAAAAGGGGGAAGGGGAAGAAGCAAAAGCCGTTTGATCCGTATGCGAAGAGTGCGGATGCGAGTAAGGGGATGAGGAGGGCGCAGACTGAGAGGGCGGGGAGGAGTCATACTTTTAAGAATTAGGGGGTTGAGGGGGATGGTTATGATATATGGTAGATACCCAGATAGGTTTTGTGTTGAAAAGGGGGTAGAATTGATGATTTTTACGAGATGTGTCAGTCAATTTTTTTTTGAGTTTTTTGGTGAGATGACGGGTTAGTGATGCAAGGCGAGTGACTCGGCGACGAAGTCTGTCAGATATACGATCCTCGACATTTGATCCTAATTGTCGACGGCGGCAAAGGAGATGGTCACTTTCTGGCAGTTTTCCCTCCTATCCTTTGTGATGTAGTTGGGAGTAAGAATTTAGCATTCACATTCGTGGCATGTGGTCCGTAGTGCAAATACGACAAGACAGATGAATCACCATCCTCACAAATCACACACCTTGATTGCATCTAAAAACTTTAATTCATCTCCCACAAATTACGAACAGCAATGGTATCATCCCCCCTCATCCTCGCCCTTTCATCTCTCAAATCCGAATAAGAAATCGCTAAATGCTATCGCTACAATATGACAGTTCCAACCTCCGGCCTCCCTTCCAGCTTCCAACCCGCCCACATTTCCCGATCGTGGAGTCTCATCTCCCACAGCGATATTCCCATCAGATGGATGCCAGAATCTTCCAAACGCCAAAACCAACAATGCTCGCTCAAAATATGCCGTACAGTACAAAAACCGAAACAAAAATCGTCATTACCCCACCGTGCTTTTCCTTTTCGCATCTTGTCGTGAATTGCATCGCATTTAAGTTTTCAACTTTTGCCGTGCCTGCCTGCCTTTCCGTTTTTTGTTTATTCCAACTGTACTGCCAACAAAAGTGTAATCATCGTGCCAGACATCGACTTAAAAAGTCCCGTCTAGCAAACTCGCTTCATATCCAGATCTCTAATAAGATCCAAATTCAGATCTCTAATAAGATCAAGAAAGTTCAATCCAACGTATTTCAATATGTACGTGTAAATTATGTTCAAACACCGCCCATCACAACACTCAACTCAATCAATAGCCTCACAAACTTAGCATGCAGCTCAAAGAAAAAATCAGGATGGCCGACAAGTTCAGCCAGCCCTTTCGATTTCAAACTCATGCCAGCGAACTTCCCATCACCACCTCGATTTCGACCTTGGAGGAAGGAGGATGTAGGTGTATTACTAAACGCGCTCTGTCGACCTTCGCTAAAGCCGATTCGAGGGGAGCAGCTGGTGTTCTCGGAGCGCTCGAGTTCTGCTTCCGCTAAGCTGGAGATCCAACCGGCGAGTTCGCGGAAGGCGGAGGAGAGATAGGAGAATGATTGCATGGCTAGGCGTTCGCGGTGGGTGGAGAGGGCCATGAGTGCGTATACGCGTCTTCGACCGCGGGCGTTTGGGTCGGGGATGCGGAAGATGTAGGCGGTGGTGTAGCCTGCTAAGGGGTCCCCGAAAAAGATAGGGCCGCCGGAGGAAGTAGTGGTCGAGGAGATGGGGCCATTGGAGAAAGGACTGCTAGGAAAGGGAGAAGTTGGCGAGGTTGTAGAGACGAATTGACTGGATGGGGGGAGGGTTTCACAGGATAGAGTTCGGAGACATGATTGTCGGATCATGGAGAAGGACGTTGAGGTCAGAGGCTCGTGGGTGGATATGTACTCCAGGTAATGATCGTGAGACGACCCCGTAGAGCCGAATGAGGAATTACTAGAAGACGTCGTCGCTCGAATCAGAGGATATGCTCGTTTCGATGGTCTCGTCGTGATCGCAGTCTCCGAGTCGGATGAAGCAGCAGATTTAGGGGGTGATGGCTCCTCGATGGGTGTGACCACTCTCTCGTACGGCTTTTTGGTTCGGAGAATTGGGCCACTATGATCAAGTCTGCTCACCGAATCACCCTCCTTCGTCTTCTTGGGAAGCGTGAGAGCACAGTTCTCGCAAGGTATCGCACGCTTCTTGTCGTTCTCATCGTATGTCTTGCGAAAGCTCGAGTCGCGCCTATGGGGGTTGCCATTCTGGCCGTTTGGTAACGTAACCACGCGTGGGCTCTGCGGCGGCGTCTCAATTGCAGAAGATGCAGGTTTTTGCGACTTCTGACTATGTATGATGGGTCGCGCAACGCCGTTCTCCTTGTCCGACGATGCAGAATTGGTCCTACTCGCGCCCTTCACTATTCCTGCCAATCCATCCTGGGGATTCAGCGACCGCGAACTGATGCTGGGCCTTCGACTTCCAAATGTTTCTTCATCCTCGAAACATGTTGCACATCCTAGCGGCAGGGCCTCGGTGACCATCAGTGGTGTAGGACCGTGAGTGTCGCAATAGTGCGCGAGACATAACTAGAAGTCGTGCATGTCAGTCGCCTATGTATGGACGTGCAGTACAAAGTACATGTACAAGGCTCGACAGCAAATGCGCCGCAGCAGATGACCATTACCCAGGTAAGTCACCAGGCAAACGCTGGGCGCAAGGTGGGGCAAGGTTGAGGAAGATGTATATTTCTGAACGGCGGGGTTTTCAGGTTTTTAGAGAAAGATAAAACTTACGATGGATGCCATGATTGGATCCACAGCAAATCCAGGTCGCTGGGTTCTGCGTGAAGCCGACGATCGACGATCTGAGATCTCGGAGAGGCACGCGTGTGTGATGTCGAGGGCGTGGTGTCTCAGAGGGATGACCAGGGGAGACAGTGACAGTGACAGGCCACGGCAGCACCTTTGTAGGTGAGATGTCGTGGAGTTTGTCTTCAGACTGTGTAGAGTGTGTAGGGTCGGATGCAAAGTCGTGTGTGTGGTGGGTGGATGAGGGTGGATATGGATCTGCCACTTTTTTGAAGCTCTAGTGCAAACAGCCGGCAATGTGAGTGCCGTGCCGAAGGGGGAGAGGCGTCGGCGTCGGCGTCGACGTCGACGGTCAAAGGACGCAATAGATGGCTCCGAGAAGAGAGGACGGCGTATTGACAAGAACAAGAACAGGAACAGGAACAGGAATACTAAAACAAAATGCCACTTTTAAATGGACGGTCGGACGAAGACTTTCAACGGGGACACAGGACACTATAATATATCTGGAGGAAATAAGCAGTTCGGATGTACTCCGTCGATGTTCGGAGTAGCTGATTCCTAGTCTGTACTAGAAGACGCTCTACACCGCTCGTCGTCGAGGACGGACACTCCTCCAGACTCACATTGGGCTGGGACGATTGGTTTGGGTTGATGCATGCGCTGCGACTTGCAGCTCTTCAGGAAGATTATCCTCAATTCGCGACCCCTGCCCAAGCTGCAAAACCCCTGGTCACTCTCCCGAGTCTCCCCCCTTTACAAATCCATGGATTCTTCACGTGTAAACGGTGTGAGTGGAAGGCGTGGAAGGTGTGGCTCGACGGCTCCTCCCATGGACGACGAGGATAATCACCGTCAGACCGTCAGACCGTCCGACGGGAACGAGGATCAAGCAGGCGAGACGGGACTCATCTCTCGCGAGCCTTACTTCGTACGAAGTACTGTACTTCTACCAAGTACCAAAGGGGGTCAGCAAGTTCGCGGGACGGGCCAGACCGATGAAGCCTTTTGCAAAGCGAGCGAGCATTCAGGGGGGAGCGTCATCATCTCATCCAGCATCGCCTACGTCTCGCCTAGAGACATGTACGAAGTACAGTACTGTACATGTAGAAGTACATGTAGAAGTACACTACGTAGTACTCCGTCCTTCACCAAGCAAATTCGGGTCAATTGTAAGCACTCTATTAGCCAACCCGTCGACTGCCGTACCGGAAGCAGGGAGCAAAGGTACATACATACATACGAAGTAAGAGAAGCGAATCATCAACCTCTAACCAGACCTCGCTCCCTCGCTTCCTCTCTTCTTCCGCCCACGAACTCTCTAGTAATTGTCGCCAGGATATCCATCTCCAGCCATTCCGAGGATCATGCTCCGTGTCAAATGCAAGGTTACAGAAAGAAAGCGCCGTCTCTTTTTCTGTGCATGTCAGACGAGAACATGGTCCCAGTCGCTGCTTATCGCCGTGCATATATGGACCTCGCCTCGCTTGGCTTGGGACGACATTCCATTCCGTACTGTCGTAAGAAATACCCCTTTCTCCAATCTACTTCGTATGTCGTACGACGCTTTCACTACTCCTCATGTGTCTACGACGGTAACTCAACATATCCCAACAAACTTCGTGTCCGTCCCAGGAGGAAATTTGCACAACATCTCCTACATACATGATACATAGATACCACATACATAATTCACCCAAACCCAACTCGCCTAATCCCCCCTCGACCCCGCGTGTCACAAACCTATATCACAGCTCTTAACACCTCCAGTCCAGCTCAACCACAACTTTTTTCCTACCCAACCCATCTCGCTCCGCTCCGAATCCCATTCAGCCTAAACACACTCGCACACTCGTCTCCAAACTCCCCCCAAAACCGTTCGCATGAAGTTCGCATCCTCATCTCCCCACATCTCTAGCTTTCTTCCTCCGGGGTGCATCGCCTTCCCCAGATCCAATCTCAACTACCACCCGCCCTCCGTCCTATCAACCCTCTGCCCTCGCGGCTGATCTCATGGCAAAAGGCGCCACTAGACGAAGGCTTCAGACTTCGGTAGCATCCGTGAATTCCCAGCCTGCCTGTCTGCTTGCGGGCTGGCTTTTGACACATATATCCAGCGTTGCGTCGCACGTTCGCTTTTCCTATCATGCGAAGCACCCGACCAAGTTGCCATTTACCTGATTAGATCCACGCAGCTCGGGTGCCTATCTTAGCATCTTTCACAAGTCTCCATCGCAACTCCTGTCCCAGTGATCCTCCCGCAGTTCTCATCCTCGGCTACCCGCTTCCAGAAGCGTTTTCGAAGACTGCCAACGATACCAAGATATCACCTACGTCTCGGCGTAGGATTCTCCGTTACATATCTCCCCATCTCTTCCCATCTCTTCTCTCGCCATGGTTCTCGTATCCATCCAACATTACTTAGTCTCCGAAGTGTTACAGCACGTCCTTCGTATAGATAATCTGGTAACTAGATACCCACTAGTGACGTGCATCCCCTCCCTTCCCACCTCTATTCAACAGCGGTATCAACCGTAGTTCTCAAATGCCCTTCAAGTGTCACGAGCGTATTGTCCAAATCAAGAAATCTGCAGCTCTAGCGTAGGAAGAGCGAGTCTCGCCAGATATGCCTGCCTAAAAGTCTGGGGTACAGGATTAGCAAACATGATAAGCGTCGGGGATTCGTAGATCATGAAGTACTTAACACACCTTACCGTGGTGAAGAAAATGAAAAGCCTTGGATTCTTTGCTCGCTTGCTTAAAATACCTCACTGTCTAGGTAAATTCCTTTGGTCGTAGTACTCCGGTTCCGCGTCGACTGTCGTCGATCCATAGCGAAGGCGACATATTCTCTCATCTAATATATTTGCTAAAAGACCTCGGACAAAATTCCAGTAACCATCCTCATACACCAATCGCACACCTTCAACACGCTATTACAATTCCCGACAAGAGATTAGACGCACCGTATAACTAGCCCCTGCGCCTGTCAGCCTGTCAAAAGCTTCCGGTTCCTAAATGACCATGTGCCAGTCAGTTCCGACGTAAAAGGGCCGAGTGCTGTATCACCCTTGACGTATAACATATGTAACTCTGACACTTCACCTCGGCACATATGTACTTCCACGAGGGTTCACCACATGCATCACGAACACGACAGACGATAAATTGAGAGGACATTTATTATATTTGCTAGAAGAGAGAAAAGTATCAAGGCTATCGATCCTAATTCGATAACGAGCCTGGCTACTCTCAACCCGCATCCTCCCAAAAAAAGTTTTTTGTATTTGTTTTGTGTTTCCTTTCCGTCAGTCGTCTCGGTGTCAGGCTCTCCGTTTCTGAGAGTACGGAGAGTAACCACCAGTTGTCAGTAGGGTATCCAGCAATCCAGCCCCGGCCCAAACACCCCTTTCTGATCCTCCACCAGAGTTTCCGTGTTTGACCAGTCTCGCCAAAAAAATGCACATCCACATCCGCCCACGCCATCGCCATCACCAGTACCTCACAGAGTACTACGTCTCTCAAGTAGAGAGCAAACACAGTTCTTCACTGACGCCAGCCGGTCATGCCCTTCTTGCAATCCCGGACCCAAGGTATCGTGTGAGCGATACACGCCAATAACGCCACAAACGCCGTCCATCCAGTCGTGATATCAGATTCAAAGCTGCTGAACTTTTGCTGTCCGCTGCCCCTCATCTAACCGGATAGGCATGAAGATAGAAAAGATAGAATGAGAAAAGAGAATCGTATGTTACAAACGCGAAATTCGACTCCTAGCAAGAGATCATCATAGACCAAACGCGAGATCAGACAAGCTCCAGAAAGTATCCCCAGTGCTGACAAAAGTTGCAAGGAGGAAACCTTAGGATAGTATGCCGGTCTGAGTCTATCAATGTGATGAATGAAGTGAGATATATGTACAAAATCTAGGGCCAAGGGATCGAATGCTGTGAGGTTCGATTACTGTTGTTGTGCTTGGCCACGTCCGCCTCGTTGGCCTTCGTATCCATTTTGATTCTGTCGACCTTGACCACCACCTCGACGGCTGTTCTCGTATCTACCGTTTCCACGGGAAAAGTTTTGACCTTGCGATTGACGCTGACCTTGTGGTTGTCTCTGGCCTTGATTCTGGGTTGAGCCATTATGGCGTCCGTTGTTGTAACCTCCTTGATTACCCGATCTTTGGTTGCCCAATGGCTGCTGTGGCTGCTGAGGTTGGTCTCGGCCAGCTGGTTGACGAGGATTTGTTTGGAAATTTGATATCGGTCGAGGAATGTTCTCGGGGGTATCATAGACATAGAGGTTCTTGTCGATGGTCTGGGGAATAGGCTGGATTTCGGTCCCTAAGTCTCGTTCGATGTTGTAAAGGCTGAATCGATCTTCCCAGTTGATGAGGTTGATCGCGAGCCCAAGATGTCCGAAACGTCCTGAACGACCAATGCGATGAAGGTAGGTTTCGGCATTCTTAGGGAAGTCGAAATTGATAACGACGTTGACGGCTTGAATATCAATTCCTCGAGTAAGAAGATCAGAACAAACAAGGTTTCGACAAACTCCGTTGCGGAAGTCATGGAAAACACGATTGCGATTTGCTTGAATCATACGGGCGTGACTATAGAAGCAGGAATATCCTAGTTCGGTGATCTTCTTGGCAAGAAGCTCCACACGATTTGTTGAATTACAGAAGATGATAGACTGATTAATCTGGAGTTTGGAAAAGAGTGTATTGAGACAATGCACCTTTTGCTTTTCTTCCACAAAAGCATAGTATTGTGTGATGCCGCGAAGTGTGAGTTCATCCATGAGGTTGATCTCGTAAGGATTCTGCATATTTTTGTCCGAGAAGATTTTGACAGTGATGGGGAAAGTCGCACTGAAGAGCATGACCTGTCGGTCGTTGGGGTGGAACTGGAGGAGTTGTTCAATAACAGGGGTGAATTCGGGTGAGAGGAGTTTGTCGGCTTCGTCCATGATGAACATCGGACATTCGCTGAGGTCAGCCACGTTCTTCCCAGCCAGATCAAGAATTCTCCCTGGGGTGCCGACAATGATGTGTACGGGTTCCTGCAAACGAACAATATCATCGCGAAGTGTAGTACCACCGGTGGTGACCATGACGTTGATACCGAGATGTTTGCCGAGAGTCTTGCATACTTGGGAGGTTTGTAGAGCAAGCTCTCGAGTCGGAACAAGGATTAAACATTGGATTTTGGAGCTCTTGGGGTTGATGCGTTCGAGTGCGGGAATGACGAATGCTGCGGTCTTGCCAGTGCCGTTCTTTGCTCGGGCAAGAATATCTCGTCCGGTGAGCGCAACGGGAATTGCCTCTTCTTGAATGGGTGACGGCTTTTCGAATCCAGCCTCGAAGATGCCCATTAGCAGGTCCCGTTTCAGTTTGAATTCCTCGAATTCCAAGCCCTTAGTTGCAGTAACATCCTGTCACAATTATCAGCTCGAGTATGAAATGTTTTCGGGGACAGTCCAGCCCTACTTCAGTCTGTTGTCTCGTGTCCTTGGCAGGAACCTTGAGCGCCTTTTTCCAATCGTCTGATCCGGTCCCGTCGCTATCTAGGAGTTAGAAGTTGACTCAACAACCAAAGCATGTCGATTCATTGCAATGTTACATACGCAAGGTTTGTAGACTCTAGTTGGCTTGCTAAAGCGTCGGCCATTGTATATTGAGTAGTTTAATATTGGTTTAGGAGCTGAGAAATGAGGCTGCCGCGGGGAGTCGAGATCGAAGATCGTGTTCGGAGTTTTCGTGTTCAAATATCAATTGTGAGGAGTATCCAAGCGTGTCATCAAGCTTTGGATGCTTTCCAGGAAGATCGACCTTGAGGATGGGCAGCAGAGGTGAGGACTGCGGTCGAAAATTGAGGGAGGGGCAATTCAGCGGTCGGGGTAGCTTCGTTCAATAATTTGTGGGAAGGAAGCTTCTCAGGAGGTTCGTATTTCCGTATTCGTGTGCGCCGTAGCTGAATTGATTATGCTGGGTCAAATGTTTGGTATGAGACGTGGATCAAGCAGGTTGGGGAAGTTTGTGTGATGTGCTGTAGAGGCGCTCCTTTGCGACGCAATATTCAGGTTGACGGGATCTGCAGGTGCACAGACCCAGGCTGGCTGCATCGAGAAACCTCACGTGATGATGACAATGTGAATGCAGGTGCCCAGCTGTGGAAGGATAGCTAACGAATAAGCAGATAACCAGGTACTTACCCACTTGAGCATTTATGTATCTACCTACTAGTCGCATCAAAGGCGAACACATGATGGAGCTATAATCTCTTGGCTTTGAGTGAATTTACAGACTAGATCGGGAAAAATGATGATATACGTAGCCCTGACATACATGAAATTAGATGGGGCCTTAGCTATGCTCTATTCACAATAATCACTAAATCTCCCTTGCCTATCGGTAGATTGCTAACGAATATTAAATGAGCGTATCCATCGGGGAAGAGACGTACTGCACGTAATCTTGATGCTTCGGCTCTCACCTCTTCGTACTTTCAATCCCTACTGTTCCCGCTATACATAAAGTAGCGAACCATTATGGTATGACCCCGCTCAGTTTCCTGGACGCCAGCTGACTCAAGAACACTTCATCATATCAAAATTCCATTGCGTCCGCTTCTTCATCCCTCTCTCTTTTTACCTTCACACCACTCTCGTCCCTCATTAATACCGCCACAAAGGACCGGAAGTGTTCGATATAGGGCTTCAGCCGTGTCTTTTCCCAATCCAGCACAGGCTTTTTGTCGGTCTCTCCCTGAGGAGACCACTCATCGATTTCGGTCAAAAGTTCTGTAACGGTGGGTACGTCAATTGGATCGAATTCGTTGAGCTTTCTTGGATTGATCGGAACACAGACTCTTCCAGTTCCAGGATGTACTACAAATGGACTCTTCAGAAGATGATTCAGATGCTTGCTAACTTCGATATCTAGCCGAGGGTAAGTGTACTCCAACAATATGTCTTGCTTGGCTTCGAGGAGTGCTTTCGGGTCTAAATTTTTGCTGGCCCCTGATTTGGCAAGGGCGTCGATATCAGCCCATTTTGCTGTCGAAGCTCGACCAGGAGAAGAGCTCCATTTCTTTCTTAGGGCCTCATTCAAGGTCCTATCAGGAAGCAGCTCTAGGAGTCGGCTATATCTAGCCTCCGTTTCCCAAGGATCCTGATCTTGTAGTATGTCTGATTGGAAGTGTGTTTTCAAAATTTCGAGACTCCGCCTATAGAACGTAAGTGGACTGGTTACTCTGGGGAAGTCGAAATCATACGCTACATGCGAGTGCAGTGGCCTTTTGACGTTCACTTTCTTGCCACCTTGGGCTCCACCCTTTATGACTTCGAGGTAGCCTGCGATTGCCCTTCTCTTCTGGTCGTCCATTTGTCGAGCTTTCTTATCACACACCCAGGCATGGGCACCACGCCGGCCTGAATAAACCCACAGGATGTGTTTAAAGCCGAAGTCATCTCGTAAAGCAATATCAATGACCTTAATAGCCATCGTGATAAACTGCCAACACTTAATACATATGTTGGCTTTGTCGCAGCATGTTCGAACGTCATCATAATCTGTCAGGTCGATATCGAAGCACAATTCTTTGGCGAGTGGCTTGAAGGCAGATGATTTTCTGAGTGTCTTTCGATCGCGGGGATTTGTAGTATATACGGGGCCGATCTCAAATCGAGACGGCATGAGACGAAGGACGTCCTTACGAAGGCTTCCCGGAAGATTAGCTATGTTTCGTGTTCCGTGGGGCTGTAGCCTACAGGTCTGATGTGGGAAAGGATTGATATCGAAGGTATGCATCATTTTGTAGAGTGAATGCAAACTCTCGGTGACCGAAATCCGTAGACGGGGTTGGAGAGTGATTCAACCATTGGAATAGATAGCGCCATGGAAACAATCGTTGGTAGAAAGAGCGCATTACATCTGTATCCGAGGCTCTCGAAGGGGCACCAATGTGTCTACATATGTGTTAGCACTAAGCTTCTTCAGAAACAGTGGTACATGCACTGGCGATGAAGGGGCCTCCTGTGGGCTTGAAGCCTTGATATCTTGACGGAGTGAGTCGGGAAATTCTTCATCGGACTCAACATCCGCAAATAAATCTTCTAGCTTCACTTCCGATGTGATTTCTGGCTTGGCTGGAAGTGGTTTTGGTTCCGTAGCTACGTCATGAATTGACATCGCCATCTCCTCGTCACTATCATCCTCCAGTTGTTTCGATGCATCTAGACTGGGTAGGTTGCCTTTCGAGTTTTCGCTTTCAGGATTTTCGGTCTCCATTTGCGGGTTAACGACTACTTCTTGGTCGTCATTCAAAATTGCTTCTGGGGATGTAAAGTGAGGCATGCTTGTGACCTTTCAAGGGTGTAAATAGTTGTGGAAACACAATTGTTTATATTTGACCTTTTCGCCTGGAGATGTCGCGTCTTGCGCGACGCGGATGCGCGTTTCATCACGCGTAAAGTGCCCTACAGTACCCCAGATTTGGTGCGCGACGCTAAGATAAGCTTCCTTATCTAGATGCACAGCCCTGCCCCGGCCAGTATTTACATTCAGCCTTGTCCGAGCTTGTCTAGTACTTCAACAACATCTGCATGGTACGCGTTGCATAAAAGGTCTGCCTCAACGTAACATTGTGGGATACCTATTCGACCCTTGAGATATCAGAAACGCAGTTTCTATATTTTCTTACGACTACTATGACGGGCCCTGGTGCGAAAGTCTCATATGCAGAGTAAGTTCTCAGGCTATGGCCCAAATTCCGGCTTTGCCATGGAAAACTTGATTATTCTCTCTTTGTCAATATACTTCAATATTTGCATTTGTTGGCGCAGCGTTCATCCTAGTCGAAGGAGATCTTACACATCCTTACATTGATATCGACTGTGGTGCTAATGGATATTTCTTACAGAGACATGGGGACAGAGGTAGCCTCCATTTACGTCGGCGCCGAGCGCAAGCACTTCGTCGTTCACAAAGCTCTCCTTACCTCCCAATCCAAATACTTCGACAAGGCTTTGAATGGCAAATTCAAGGAATCCCAGGAGAATTCCATTCATCTCGAAGAAGATGATCCCGTCGCTGTGGGACTACTCATTGGATGGCTGTATAAAGGAACTATACCTGGATCACAGAAGACTACCAGCCCCTTTGCTCGTCTTGTTCCAGACGTATCATTCGACGTGATGCCTCCTGCTCCTTACCCCAGCCTTGGCACCCTCAGATCTTTCCAGCCGGTACATGTCGTGGCGGATACGACTACGTTTCAGAATACTGTTGATAGCCTGGGACATATATGTTGTGACCGAAATTATGTGAGCTTCTCCCAGGAGGAGTTACGCATAGCAGATTATGACGCAAACAGACGATGGTGTCACCCACCAGCGCCGTCAATTGCAAATGCTCTCCCAGCACAGTCTCCAATGTTTGGTGTTGGTCAACAAGTGCCGCCCCAGCCATTACAGATGTCACAAGCACCTCCATCTCAAAGCGCTCCCATCTACGGCTTGTTAGCTGGGCCGCCTGCCCCAAGCTCTTTGCCATCTGGAGGTAACGTAAACCAGCAGATAGCCACATCATCGCTTCTTGTTGGTGGAGGTACTGCTCACCAAACACCACCAACTGCTGTTTCTACTGCAGGGATACCACTCGTCGGAGGTTCTGCCCAAACCCAGGCGCTGACAAACCCTAGTCTTATACCCTCGCTCTTCGGAGTACCTGCGCCAGCTCAACCGCAAGCAACTGCAGCAGCATCCACAACAATTCCCAACATGCCTGAAGTAACCCTTCCGTCTGCGAGATCTAGACCATATCCCTCCTTAGCGGGAGCCTCTTCAAAAGTTGGCGTATTTTCGACAAAGGCCGAGCTGCAGCCACGCGATTTTGGCTACTACCCAACAATCACATATCCAGAGTCTGAGGGTCGGTTCCTTCATGGAATCCCTCGATCAAACCCAATGGGTGATATTCACGAGGATGAAGACGTTCAACAAGATGCTCTTCTTCATCTGTGTATTCTGGCCGAAACCATATTGTGGCCAAAGTTATTTAACGCAGCCGTCACTGCCTATGTACAAGGCGAGCTAAATCTTCTTCGCAATCTGCCCATACATCACGTAGATGTCATTTACCAACGGACACACGATGGTTCCCCACTTCGCGAGTTTGCCATTGACAGCCTGCAGCGTTTACACAATCCAACGCTAGCTTGCAAAGATTACTTAGATATCGCACAACAACATAGCGAATTCTTCGAGGCAATACTTGTCAGATTTAGCACTACGAAAACCCGGAGCAACCTATGGATTACTAGGACAGAAAAACAAAAGGCTTACCATTTAGATGAAGACGCCTTTAGTGTTGACGTAGACGGGAACAATTTTGGCGAAGGAAGGAATACTGCATTTGAAAGCTTCCGCTCTAAGATCGATCCGTGAACTCATCTTTATCGGTGAAGAGCATATGAAGATTGCCCTCTTTCTGCCGCGAAGTACGGAATTCAGGTGATTCAATGGTGTTAGGATCGACCTTGTGGATTGTTCTTCGAGACTCTGTTGGAGTTTCAAAAGAGGTCAAACACATTATCCGAGACTCTCTCGAATGATCATGTGTAAAGTAAAGCATTTGCTTGGTTGGCGTTCAGGAGGCGTTCGGCATTGTGATAAGATATCCAATTTTGCAACACCGTCAGAAGCATAGTAAAAGTTGTTTTTGAAAGTTAGTCAAATTTCAAACAAGAGATTTGACATTTGGGTTCTTCGTGGTTTAAAGGTGTGACTTGTAAAAGCTTTTCTAAACCAATCTATTCATATTCCACATTGCTATGCCCTATTCGATAACTATTCACTCCTCCCTTCAAGACATCGATCGCGTCTGGTTTACTAAATGATCATGCTCCATTTACTGACTGAGCTATCCCGTACGTATTACCATACTACCACAACTGAAAAGCACTCCGATAGTTGTGCGGTCAAAGCTGCTTGTCTACAAGTTTCTGGATTTCCAAGGGTTCCCTGGTTGCAAATAGAGGTCATAGTATAACAGTCCACTATTTTTGGGGTCAATTGTGGCAAGTGTTCGATACTCTCGAAGTGGTGTATCAGTGTAGCAGTTATTCGGCCCTCCTCAGACGTGTCTATTCGATAGCACTACGGGCTTTGGGTTGAGCTTTCTGTTGTGCGAGCAGCAATTCAGTAGGAAGGTGCACCTGAGAAGGGTGGCTCTTCCTATATTGAGCTGCGTAGCCGCATCGTGTCTGCAATATATTGAAGTAAGTCGCAACTTCTTCTCTGCTACCACAGAGGCCCCATACTGCTCCCTGATCTTGACCTTGTCCGTCAGGATCTTGTTCTCAACATCAACAGGACCATCAATACCCCACGCTCGTTTCACCACATTCGTTACCATACAGTTATTCTCTTCGCCTGAAAGATGAAATCTGCGGGCGTAGGAACTTCAACAATATCTCATACGATTTCCATCCCTATGCTTAATGACGGCTCATACTGATGCTCCGGCTAGAGCCACTCTATTTCCACGGCTGGATCGAGCACTCAACAGTACCACCCCAGAACACCCACACAAGTACAGAGTCGACAACGATATCCTCTCTCGAATCCGTTCTCTCTTACTCGCGCGCAACGTCCATAATCCACCTCGAACACCGTATCCATCTGACGAATATCCTGATCATGGCTCGGAAGATTCTGCTTTGAACACTATAATCACAAAGTCCATAGCCAAATCAGCAAGACGAGACGAACGCTTGAGCCTCCCATCTTCGCAGAGAGCTTCGACACTTAGTCGTAGTCTGAGCATGGATATCGAAGTCGGAGGAAAGGCGTCGGATATCAACACGCACCTTCTGGCTATTCAGTTCCCTTCTCTGCGATGCTCGGTAGATGATCTGCATCAGCTATTTAACTCGGATGCTTCAGTCGACGTTTCTAATCTCACCGATGGCCCTCCTACTTTACCTAGCAAGAAGAATTCCAGGATGAAATTGGTTCTGGCAGACAAGAAAAAAAGGGACTCCATACCCCGTTCTTGCGTCGACTTGAGCGTGCAAGTCCCCGAAAATGATGCTGCAATTCATGAGGAAGACTTGACATGTTGTCCGCCCTGCTCTCCGCCAGAAGTGAAGCCTTCCAAATATATCCTTAGCGATGGTCAATGGCCAAAGACTATAGAGGCAGAAGGATCAGATCTAGCATGCTTTCTTGCCGGATGTCCTCCTGGACAACTCAATTGCTCAAAGCATCCCAGCCCTCGCCGTGCGCAGTCAACTTCTCTTTTCGACCGTGGAACTAAGCTTAGCGATATTCCAGTTGTTGAGCAAGGACCAATGTCTGATTTCGATCGCATAATCTCGGAAGCTCGCAACAAGAGGCGAGGCCAGAGATCCATGACAGATGACAAAATCTCCCCGACGAAAAGCATCTCAGTGCCCAGTGTCACTTCGAGTGATGCATTTCCCCATGCGAATGAGTCCAAGAAGATTGTTTCAAAGAAAGACAGTCAGCATCCATTCTCGACTACCATCTTCACCAACTTCAATCTTCCTGGCCCCAAGACCAGGAAAGAACCACAGGCTAATACAGTTCGCCATCCGGCTCAATTAACCCCAGTTGATCTTGCTGTCAGGTTGCCAGAAATAAAGCCGCTTGAGATGAAGCCACTTTCAGCACCAAATCCATTGAAAAAGGAATCTAAGCCTGAAGCCAGACCTATAGGACCTGTTCGAGCGAAGCAATCCGAATATTCATTGAAGTCTAACAAGAAGTATCCGGAATCTGTGCGCTCACGAGAATCTAAGTCATCGCTAAAACGCCACGCCCTTCTTAAACCGTCTGTAACGAATGACGAGCCTGTTGAGATGGGGACGCCGGCTCTACCAACACTAGCAACGATTCCTAGCTTCGGTCCAGAGGGTCCAGAAAATGGGAAGACTAGTTATTTCGACACTGAGATGCTCGGATCAACAGCAGAAGGAGGCAAGAGTGTTCTAGGTTCTGAAATGGACAAAACAGTTCTCGACGTAGGACCCAGCGCTGTCGCAGGTCATTTGGCAAATCTGCAGAAAACGATCGATCTAGTTGATAATGCCAGTCTGCGGGTTCAAAACTATAGACAGAATGTCGGAAAGGGTGAGACCAAGTCTCCAGATCCTAGCAAGAAAGATGTTTTGTCTCCCACATCGGGAGTCAATCCTGTTGATGCTGCGTATTGGGGGTTTGTGCCAAATGTAAAAGGGGCAATCGAAGATGCTGTTCAAGTCGCTGTTCGTGATGCAGTAAAAGAAGCGAAAGTCCCGACAGGAGTGCCCAAGACCGAGGCATCCGAAGTCTATCGTCTTCTCATGGCAGACTCTCTGTCCCACGCCGCGAAGAATGCCGATGATTATCTCAGACGGCCATCGGTGTGGAATTCTGTTAAATCTTCCCCAGTGACACAGGCGATATCGCCACCTCCACTTGAGGAAAACGAGATTCAGAAACCGAAGAACGTCCTACAAACAGGCATCGAACTGGAGACTATTCCTCTCGATCTCACTCAGATCATCTCACCAGAAAATCAAAAACAAGGCGGAGCTACACGTCCAATACCGGTCCCCGATCGGGAATCATCTAAAAATCGGGTTTTGGGAACAAAAACAGGAACTCGAAACATACCACACCAGAAGTCGGGAGCTCGCAAACGTTCATTCGAACGTCTCATTCCCGAGAACAGTCGCGCTCTATGTCCGTTATCGTCAGCGGATTGGCTCAAGCAACCTGACGCCCCAATTAGATATCCTCTTGCACATTCAGCAATCAGGGCTCTGCCTTCGAAAAAAGCCTTGAATCCACAGGACTCTCAGAGCACGGTCTCAAATATCCCACCTGGGAGACAGCTCGTTCGGAAGAACACAATTCACTGGCTTCGAGAACTACTATCGAGTAAAGGTCCTTATGAACCCCGTTTGACCGCTCTCCCACCCAAAACAAGAAGATCTCCTCAGACCAATGTTTCGCAAGCCGAAGATAACTTGCTTCTAGGTGCGGAAGATACAGATCAAGACCAACTCGCCGGCCCGCCTATTGTTCCCGAGAACTTCACAAGAACGATAGACGACCTGGAAGAATTGCTGAACGAAGCCCTCATCATTGCTCGGTTGGCTGCTGACAAAGATGATGCGAAGAGAATGCCAGCTATCCTGGGAGATGCGGCAAGAATACTCAAGGATAATCGGAAAAGATTTCCAGCAGAGTATCAGCCACGGAGAGAAGATATGCGATCAACAAGGCGTTCTGATGCTTTCTCCGACGACCTTTCAGATCTCGCAAGCATGCATGAGAGCCTGAGGAGTTATTCTGTTGTGACTGATTCTGACATAGATAGCGAAGCGGATGGGTATGCTGGTCAAACTCCATATGTGTATCATGATGAGCACAATAGAAGTATCGAAATCCCGCCTAAACAGCCAGCCCGTAAACAAACAGGAAGAGCAAGCCCTTACCAGGCGAGAAGGTCTGATTCGATTGAAGCGGATATGCCTTTGATGGCCAGTAACGATTTGCAACACTTCAAAAATGCTGATCCCAGGTCAAAGCCAGCAGAAATTGGCCTTGGAAGTCCCGCACGAAAATATTCACCTCCAGATGACAAAGATCCGCCAGAAGCACTCGGAGAGCTCATAGGTAATGGTCCTCCTCCAGAGTTTTACAACCCTGAGCCCTTCCGATCTCCTACCAGCACCGGAACAGCACGCAGAGTCCCACCTGAAAGGTCTCCTCGACGGCTCAGCCCCTCTAAGAAAGGTACAAATAAGACCATCCCCACAACTGCTGCAAGTGACCAAGATCCTATTCCCTTGCCTCACGGTAGAAATCTATCTGAGCCATGCCCGAACGGTAGCCATTCGGAAAATGAGCATGATGCCGTCAAGGGAAAGCTTATGGCAAAGACTGTTCCAGAGAAATGCGAGGTACGTGAATACATCGAAACTCATCGCAGGCCGCCGATTCATCTTCGAGACAGCTCTTTGGCCCTGCGAAAACTAGCTGAACAAGTGCAGGGCGATCCTGTTGGCTATCAAGCAAGACCTGGACAGACTTTTGACTGGCAAGATATTGATGAAGCTCTCGTCCAACCGTGTGCTCGTGCCCAACCTGGCAGCAAAGCATCTGGCATCAAGGATCACAAGAGTTCGACTCTGGATCGATCCTTGCCATGGACATCTAGTATAGATGGATCTTCGAGTGACCAGTTGGATTTCTCGGTGGGATATGTTGCTCGAGGACCGAGTGCTAGAGGAGACCCTCTGCAGCCGAACGGCAATGTACACCAGACGGCACTAGTTCACAACAGTGTTGGCTATGCCAGAGGGCCGGACTTGAATCAACCCGTTGATTTAAACCAGTCCCGTGGAGGTAATGGGTATTCCAAGAATCCAAATGATAAAGAAGCCTATCAGTCCAGAGGGGGTAACGCAAATGGTGACAGCTACCCACAAGGTACGATGACTGCTAACACAAGCGACCCAAATGGAGGCAAAGGACATCAACTGCAGGATAACCCAGATCCAAATCTACCAGAGACCCAGAAGCCCCGACGCCGCAAAGAAGATAAAGCAGCATTCGACCTCAAAGGCAAAAATCATCTTAGTCTGCGATCGGATCAGCATAAAGGTTTTAGTTTTGCTAAATCACAAAAGAAGCCCACTATCTCTAGAGATTGGAAGCCTGCTCGAAAGCGATTCTGTGCCACTGTAGCGTGTATCAGCACGGCTCTTGTGGGAATTCTTGTTGGTATTTACGCTGGAGAAGTCCCTGCAATTCAGTACTATATTGTGGATATGCATCACTATACAGTTCTCGGGAACGTGTTCTTTTATCTGGGTCTAGCGGTGCCAACATTCTACTGCTGGCCTCTCCCTCTTCTTCATGGACGGAAACCTTACATACTTGGCGCAATGGCATTGGCTATGCCTTTGTTGTTCCCTCAGGCTGTTGCGGTCGGATCTATCAGATCGCCGTATGTCCGGGTTTGGAGAATTGCTCTGATCCTCCCCCGAGGACTTATGGGATTCTGCTTAGGTTTCGCCAATATGAATTTCAAATCGACCCTTACAGATCTCTTTGGAGCGTCGCTACAAAGTGAAAATCCTCACCAAGAAGTTGTTGACGAAAACGACGTGAGACGTCACGGCGGAGGATTGGGTATATGGTTGGGTCTTTGGACTTGGTCGGCAATGGGGTCGATCGGACTTGGTTTCATGATAGGAGCGCTTGTCATCAATCACCTGCCTCCTGCGTGGGGCTTCTATACCAGTATTTTCATCATTGCTTGGGTATTATTTCTGAACATCATCACCCCAGAAGTCAGACGTTCTGCTTTCCGCAGATCGGTGGCTGAAGTCAAAAATGGTGAGAACGTTTCTCGTCGACTCGCACGTGGCGAGGTCAAGATGCACATGGTGCAAACGGGTCCAAAGTGGTGGGGAGAAGAGTTGCACTACGGAGTAATGCTTTCCATGAGAATGATGACACAGCCTGGGTTCCTCATCATGGCCATCTATGTGGCTTGGATGTACGCACAGATAGTGCTTATCATCATTGTATGTACAGCGATATATCCTTGACTGTGTCTGCTAATGCCAGGGTAGCTCCTCGGTTCCTTGGCTTCCAACAAATACAAATTCACATCCCCGTACGTTGGACTGAGTGTAATGTCCGTACCGCTCGGAGCGATGTTGGCGATTCCTTTCCAGAAGGCCTCTATCTTCAGTCGATCTCACAGTAAAGACGATGATTCGGACGACGAAACTTATCGCCAAAAGATGTCGTGGTCCTCCCACATGCTCCGACGCATGATTTTCATACTTGTTCTGCCGTTCGCTGGCCTGGGATACACGCTCTCGTCAACGGGCCCCCCTATTCATTATATTGTGCCTATTCTCTTTGCTGCTCTGATAGGATTTCTTTCAAATCTGGCCATGGCAGAATGCCACGGCATACTGATGGAGACCTTTGATACTTCAGATCTTTCACCTGGCATGGCGGGTCGAGCTCGCGGCTCTGCGGGAGACAAGATCAAGGGGAAAAGAACCAATTACTCCTCATTTCCTCGAGTTGCTTCAGCATTTGCAATCACGCAAGCACTTGGGTACGTCTTCTCCGCAATATCTATTGGCGTTGGAGGTTCTGCTACGAGGCAACTTGGTCAACAAGCTGCAACAAGTGTTATGGCAGGAATTCTCCTCATCCTTTCTCTGTTGCTACTAGGCGTGTTGGTTCGATTCAAGGACGTTCAAATCATCCCTGATTCTAAGAAGGATGATATGTCCCGTTGGAAGAACGCCCGTAAAACATCCGCATTTATGCGAGCACAGGGAGCAGAAGTCGAAGAGCCATGGCGTCCGATCATCATTGGTAATCCCACGCATCATACTAGACGCATGTGCATCTTAGAGATGGGAAGTCTGACACGATGGGAGGAAATACGAAGAAAGAACCGACTTGTAGATGCTAATAGCCTCGAGGCCAAACACCCCAATCTTGTTGTGATTGAAGATGTGGAAGAGAGATACTTCGGCAAAAAGCCGCCACGCCAGATAACGGTTCGAGACGATGAGGGCCGAAGTCGAGTGTACTCTCAGAACCCGAACCAAGACTATGCTAGAAACCCAGATGAACAGGAAAACATGGTCAACAATCAGAGACGCCAGTTGACGAATCCTGAAGATCAATTGAGGTTCACTGATACAGATATAGGAGGCAATCGGGAGCCAACAAATCCCGCGTCGGGAAACGAATCGCCGAGGAGAAGGACGCAAAGAAGAGAGTGACATTCTCAGGTTGGGACGAATTAATCACCAAACCAGCTCTGACTCCGCGGCAAGCGATTCTCGGCAGAGCTGTGATGCTGATGAACAGGTTGTGGCAGGTGAGGGGCGCGATGCATGGCGTTCAAGAAGTCGAAGAAGTCGGAGCAGGTTTTGAGAATTGGAGTTGGAGGACTAGTGCTCCAGGCAGTGTCGTATCGATTCGTAGTAAAGAGGTCGTCTCCTAGTGTTATACCATTAAATTGAACACTCCATACCACACTGTCTTGCCAGTCGCGCTCCAGTCACGTTTTCTTTCGAGAATCGAAGTATGGTATGTTGAAAATGATAGTACAATATGGCTTCTGACAACGCCTCTGTTTGGTCGTAGGACAAAAACCCGTTCTGAATTACATTATTTCCTCTGTAGAACTACACCAGATATCAGATCATGATTTGAATAGGGGTAGTCTCGCGTCCTAAATTTCGACATTCGATGGGCCAGACCCTTTTAAATCTGCTTGTCCATATACTGAATTTTTTTCTTGGTCAGAGGCCACATGCATTCTCGTCGTAGACTTGCCCTTGAGGGATCTTTTCAGCTCGGAGCCCAATCTTGACATCGGACATGCCATTTAAAGTCTCCAGATCCTGTTCCTTATGTCTGAAGCGTCGTTGAGAACAAGGTCTCAGAAGCACCTTTATACGTCGGCAATTTCAGTGGCCAGATAGAAGCGTGTCGACGTTGTTGACGACCCCCACACCTGTCTAGTCCTTGCTATCCATCGTTCGAGAGGCTCCAGATTTCTATAAAACGTCCATAGAACAGTTTGAACTTGCATCGGGAAAGCAGCACAGTCACTGCCTCACCAGCCACTTTAAACAGCTTCATTGCTACCAGACCCCGGGTCCGTCTTCCGTTTGAGCTCCCATTTCGCCTCCCATCCCTTCAAACCTCCCATCAACGACAGCATACTCGGCGCCTTTCTCTTCCGTTCCCGCTCGGCAACCCTCATCTCCACCACCCCCGCCTCCCGATAACTATTATCATCTGTCTCCCAATCCAGCATCCCAGGCGACCCTATCCCCTTCAACATAAGCTTCTCCAACGCGGCGCCTGTATACGACCGGATGGGCGGGATGGGGGTGAAATTGCCGTGGAGAGGGTTGGCCGCGACGTGTTTTTCGTGGTCGAAGTTCGTGTGGTGGATGAGCAGCTCGAATATCTTCTCTTCGGGCGCCGCGGGTGCGGGCGCTGGCTCTGAGGGGTCGGGAGGCGCGACGGAGGCTTGGATTGCTTGCGAGGGGGTGAGTGGTGGTGGGCCGGGCGTGGTGGTTAGACGGTAGCGGACGTTGGCTGCGTTTTTGGCTTTGGTTGCGCTGGCTTCGGTTTCGAACATGGCGAGGAAGGAGTTGGCGATGGGGTTTTTGGGGTCGTACTATGCCAGGAGAGATTAGTGACGACTGGAGATTGGTGATGGAGGGAGGTAGAGACTTTTAGGGAGCGGAACATTGTCACTTCGCCGAATTGCTCGAGGACTCGGAGGACTTCGCGTCTTTCGGAGAAGGTTTTGGGGGATGGGTAGGATTTTAGATGGACGGTTCGTTTTGCTAGCGCGATGCCGCGCGCTGTCAATTGAGGGGCTTCCATGTGTGTGGAAGGGATGTCGATGTGTAGTTGGGAGCTTTTGGAGAGCAGTTGTGAATAGATGGAGACGCGAAGATCTTGTAGGTGACTACGGTGGCGGCTAGTGACCATGTATGCAGTCAATATAATTTTCGGCTGGGCCTCGCTAGTGTTCTGCTCTACGCCTTTACAACATGAGTATGATTAGCGCGACCGCTTATCGTCCTGTTGGTAAAGAGGGTCAAGCTGACGCGGATCATAGATCGATACTTCCTTTCTCCGTCGCGACGCACGAAAGATTCCCCCTTTCGAAGCGTCCCCCAAGAGGCCAAAAAAATTCATTCTGCCTACTTACGAGTTAGAACTGATACTTTTTGTTTTGTTAGGTTTTGAATCTTGAAATTGGACTAAGAACACTGCTACACTTTTTAATTCTTTGCGTATATTATTATTTCTGGGTCTTTGTTCCTTTTTCTTGTCTGTTCTGTTGTTGTTCGATATCATCTTCGGATCAGCTGGCGCACGTTAGGGAATTAGATGTCGTTGACATTCGTTGCCGAAGTACGAGTTTGCTGTTCTCTAAGCGAGTCTCCTAGTGCAAGCGCACTCTACATGATGTTTGTGTTCCTAAAACTGAATGCAAGGTACCGACAGCATGTAGGGAGTATTGTTGAAATATGACCGGCTTTTAATGTTGAAATACACTTCGTAGTCAGAGATACATTCGAGGACTGTTGGAGTTCATGTCCTCTGACTGAAATTTCGAAGCGAAAGACGATCAAGATGTCCAATTTTGTCTAGAATTCCATGTGAGGAGATATTTGAATGTTCTGGTAGCGTTTAGCCTTCGTTGTTCCAGATCAAAGAAAGAATATATGCATGATCAGACGTTCAGCTATCCCCAAAGATAGTGGTCCCTGCACCTGCGGCTGGGACTTGTAGCCAAATGCTTCCTGGTGTCTGTGGAAGACGTGTTATTCGACTCCAGACCTTGGGGAAGTGGGGGAGGACTGCCACTGCATCCGCCAGAGCGTGTCGACCCAGCCACTCCTGTATAGCCATACCCTTCCTTATCTGCCCAGGTGCTCCATTTGCCATATGGCTATGGAGCATGTGTAATGATCAAGTAGGAGATCCCTTTATCTAGATCTGTCTCGCTTCGCTTATAGCTCTTTGAGCCAAAATCCTGAGGTATCGACGAGGTGAGGATCAGCTTTTCTAAGGCCCTGGCTTGGGATGGAAACCCAGATCTCGAGGGAATTCGATCGTCTTTTTCTAGTTCAGAAGAAATGGAATAGAACTGCGATCCTGCTATCACTTGGCACGTGATGATCTCATACATGCCAAGAAGTGGAATATTGGCGATGCAGCATGCAGATAGAGGATATCTTTGCCCAAAATCGAAAAGATGCAGGATATCTGAGGCAAAAGACAGCTGTCAGCCACATATTTTCATATGATTTTCTTGGGTCTCCAAGAAAACTCGAATTGTCGGCGAGACCGACCAAAATCATGTACAATTGAGGATAGGAAGGTACAGGCACCGGCAGGAGAAGAGGTCATCCTACATGTATATGTCCACGCCACCAATCACAGGTCCACGACTTCCCCGCAAAACACGAAATCCCATCGAGTAAACCGGCAACGTTATCGCAAGCTCCATGATACGGTATGCACGCACGCCACACCACCAACGACACCGCGGCTGCAGCGGTCGCCGAGCTGTATGATTCGTTCTTTTCGAGATTCTTGTCAACCTGAAGATAGGGAGGCTCTTGGTCCTCGGGGAGATCTTTGGTAGGATGCGATGCGATGCCTCGAGCTGCCTCGCACAAATCGCCGCGGCGATGGTACGGCCAGCCGCCTGCCGAATCGGCGCAAGTGACAACAGACAACATACCCCACGCTGAGGATCACAGTCATGCTCATGCTCATCCTCATGCTCATCCTAATCTAGGACCGTGACTGGGGGCAGCTAGTCACTAGGCTTTCAAACACAGAGCAATTGCACCTTTGCCTGTATACTCCGTACTTCTGTATCAGTTGCACTTTTTCCGCTAATCAATAACCTACGGAAAAAGCATCTCACAATCATTGAAAATACGATGATAGTAGACAAGAGAGGAACTACTAAGACGCAAAGATAAGGAAGCGACGAAACGGTACATACCAAGCCACGCCAAACCTACCCGTACCGAACTCTGAGTCCCTAGGTCAATTACCATCCAGCTCCATCCAGAGATCGCACATTTTCTACAAGTAGAGTCGAGCTTAAACACCTACCCGGCCTGCATGCATGCAGAGCGACGAACCCTTGGAGCTTGGGCCTGCACCGAAAATCTTTCCCTCTCATGAGATGAGCTGCGAGCCTATTTATTGCTGCAATGCTCCCCTCCAAAATTCAAGAGTCCAACAAGTCCATCCCAGACAATTGCGACTCAACTTGTGCCGATCGAGATAGCGAACGTGCGCCGTTGCTCGCAAGTTCATCGAGAAGCACTAATCGCCCTAGACGGCAAAGTACGAACACTTTGGACGTAGCCTTTGACACCCCACCACTAGGTCTCGGCTATCACACAACGATAAATTCGCAAGACAACCCAGCATTTCACTCTTCCGACGAACCTGGATATTACGATTTAATCATGGAGAAAGTTAAGAATACCAAGTTGGCCTACTATGTAGACAAGCTGGCCGTGGAGTCGGAACCAGGACTCACTAATGCCCAGCTTATGCTGAACAACCGTATGTTAAGCGTGCAATTATACGGAGAGCACGACTGACTGACAATCTATAGACGATTTGAAGCCGGTTGAGCCAGAAAGACGACAATGGGGTCCTTGGAACTTCGTCGGTTTCTGGGTTGCAGATTCCTTCAATATCGTGAGTTACACAATCCCAGAACAGCTCAAAACCACCACATACTAACCAGTCTCCAGAACACGTGGATGATTTCCTCCTCTATGATCACAGCTAATGGGCTCTCGTGGTGGCAATCGTGGATTTGCGTCTGGATTGGATATTCCATCGCAGCATGCTTCATCGTCTTGACTGGACGAATTGGTGCAACCTACCACATCTCGTTCCCAGTTGTCTCGCGTTCCTCCTTTGGAATCTGGGGTGCTCTCTGGCCTGTCTTCAACCGCGCAGCTATGGCTTGTATTTGGTACGGAGTGCAAGCATGGATTGGAGGAAATTGTGTCAAACTTATGATCTCCGCTATCTGGCCATCTTTCCAAAATATCCACAATGGGATTGCAGGCTCGGGAACTACGACCGTGGATTTTGTGTCATTCTTCTTATTCTGGGCGGGCTCTCTGCCAGCAATTTGGTTCCCGGTACATAAGATCAGACATCTGTTTACCGCCAAAGCATTCATTGTTCCTACTGCCGGCATAGCATTCTTCATCTGGGCCATCGTTCGCGCTCACGGCATCGGACCTATCGTTCACCAGCCGGCAACATCTTCTGGATCAAAGCTCGGATGGGGAATGGTAAACGGAATCATGTCGTCCATCGCCAACTTCGCAACTCTCATCGTCAACGATCCCGATTTCTCTCGTTTCGCAAAGAAGCCAAAAGACGCGTTCTGGTCTCAACTCTTCACCATCCCCATCGGATTCGCCGTCACATCCTTCATCGGCATAATCGTCTCCTCCTCCTCAACCATAATCTTCAAAGGTGACCCAATCTGGAACCCGCTCGACCTGCTGCAATCCTTCCTCGACGAAGCCGGCTCCGCCAACCGCGCGGGCGTCTTCTTCATCGCCTCCGCCTTCTGCCTCGCTCAACTCGGCACCAACATCGCCGCCAACTCCGTCTCCGCAGGAACAGACATGACGGCCCTCCTCCCGCGCTACCTCAACATCCGTCGCGGCGGCTACGTCTGCGCCCTCGTCGGCCTCGTCATGTGTCCCTGGAACCTCCTCTCCTCCGCAAACAACTTCACCACCTACCTCTCCGCCTACTCCGTCTTCCTCTCCTCCATCGCCGGCGTCATCATCTGCGACTACTATTTCGTGCGGCGCGGATACCTCGAGATCAAATCCCTCTACTCCGCTAAGAAATCCGCGCCCTACTATTTCTGGTTCGGCTTTCACTGGCGCGGCTACGCGGCGTACATCTGCGGGATCCTGATCAACATCGTCGGCTTTGTAGGCGCCATTGGCACTGAGGTCCCGGCGGGCGCGACGTATATCTACAACCTCAATTTCTTCGCGGGGTTCATTGTCGCAAGCGCGTCGTACTATGCGCTGTGCAGGTTCTTCCCCGTCCCGGCGACTAGCGAGGTGTGGATGGAGGTTGGAGAGGCGATTACGGAGCTCAGTATGGCGTATGATAATGATTCTGGGGATGTGGTTTATAGGGAGGGGAGTAGGGATAGTGGGGTGAAGGGGTTTACGGCTGGGGAGGCGAAGATTGATTTGGAGCGGTAATCCGCTGGTGTGCTGCGGGCTGGAAACGCAAGGGATTTATTATCGGGACTGGTTGGAGCGTATGTCTTTTGTCGGTCTGGCTGGATTTGGTTATGATTTCTGGATAGGAGGGTATACCACTTGTGCGAATGATAGAGATGGAAATATTTATGAGTATATTTCAGATTTCAGAGTTAGATTTGTTAGGGTGTGCGCTCTGGTGAGTGATGTGATTGCCAGTGATCTCTCTCTGTGTGTGAATTGAAAGTGGAGCGCGGTTTGTTGTCTACTAGTTGAAGGGGAAATAGTGTGTTTGTATTGGATATCTAGTGGGAGCCGCGTGGTATGCTTGCTCATTTATGGTATAAGAGGTGCGAAATACCACAGATGGAGATGACGAAGGTCGTTCAAACTACACTTACAGTAGTGGAATCGGATAGCTATTTATGAACTCGCTTTTCGAAATATCACATATGATATACGACTACCAGTATTACGCGGTTTTCGAGACGTCAGAGCTACTGTGATATTCGATAGCATACACTATACCTGATTAGAAAGCATCATTATTTGTGTGCTCATAAACTACCTGAGCTACATGATCTTGGTTGATTTGATTTGGTAATGAGAAGACTTGATTTGAATGGATCTAGGAGCCTAAATCATATCAAATCAAACCATTTAGGACACTAATCACAGCTTCTATATGATATTATGAAAACTGATTTCGTGGCATGTTTGGTCCTGATACAGAGGTGTAAGGGGAGATCACGAGTGTGCTTTGATGCTCGATTCTTGATGCTTGATGCTTGATATCTGATGTGAACCATAGCCTTTCCTTTTTCCATTTCTCTGTTCAAGAGGATAAGTAGCGCAGAGGGAAATTCTCGCTATTTGCAATGGGGTCTCCAGATTATACGAACCTGATATCTGATGAGCTGTCGTGAGAAGATCCTCGTAGCTCAAACAGTGTATTAGTACTTACCGTTCTCATCCGACTTACTTGAGTGAATAAGCGAGTCATAACTCGGGTACTGCAGTATGGTACAGTGTTTTGAGATGCGTAAGCCAATAGTATGCTCTGGCGTGTTTGCAACGAACATAGCTTGGAACTGGGAAATGTCTAGCTCACGATCGGTGCTTTAGCCGCGCTTTGCGAATTCGGAAAGCTATACGGAGTATCGCAGCTCGTATTGCGCCCACCTACATGAACGATGGTTTTGAACAAACAGGCAGAGCCTACTCTTACCTATATCAGAATATTTCTGTTATCAAACAGTCGGAACGTAGACGGCATCGCAGGATCCGTAGACGAAATGTAGAGAGTCCCGAGGTCATGCTCGAAATGTTTCCAACAGTTGGGAGTTGGGAGACCTGTCTAAGTCTCCTCTATGGCATGCGTAGCCGAATACATCAGCAGACCGCTCTTTCAAAGATGACAAGTCGGCGAGGTTTCTAACATATACTTATAGCGAAAGCAGTGCTCAAGTCAAGTCGTTTCGAAACTCCCACCATCCAACGCAGGTACCCTCAAACATGACAATATCGTGAAGAATGACAAATGGGCAATCGTTGGGATGAAGTGATGAGGTCGGGAGCTGACTGTTTCTCGTATCTCCAAATGTCATGGGCCGTTTGTCTGACGATGTGCAAGTACAACACATCTACCAACTTCTAGAAGAGTTGTCCAACTGAGCTGTCGCCTCACTAGAGCGGATTCTCGGGAAATTTGTTGGTTTGTGGAGCGCAATGGTTCTGACGCCACAGAGAAGCAGGTAGTGGAACAAACGAATGTAAGATCTGTCGTTTGTACACTCGTACAGATCGTGAAGTGAGAGAAGTGTACGAAGAGGAATGGAAGAAGGGACGGAGATGGATATCATGGATACCTACCTACTTAGTAGTGGTATCGATGAAAGTCTCACACGTGATCATTTCCCTCCCGACGCCCGCCAAGGCCAGAGCCATTGGATGCATGGTCATCCAGGGTTCAACCAATTGCCATTCGGCGACCCCGCCATCCAACTACCTGGTATCGCAGTCAGAGCCCAATTACTTCGAAGTATGTGAAGCGTTTCTGCTCGAGTCGCATCATCATCCCAACTTTGACACCGACGGTGAAGTAAGCGACCCCTGCTTCTTCCGCCGCGGGCGAATCAAAAGATAATCAATTCCTTATCGCTGTCTCGGCGCTAAGTGACTTTGGTACAGTATTTTGGGATTGACGGCATCGAAGCCGAAACGAAAGCGACGACGACGAATGGAATGATTCGAATTACCCAATTCAAAGGTAATGCGATGAGGTACAAGTTTGTCAAGTACCGCTTCTTCAATGTAGAGAGTCGCGGGTGCGACGCTTGGGGTTGTTGGGGTTGGAATGCTTGAGGGCAAAAGAGGTTGAGGGCGGAAGAAGTAGAAATGTTGGTCGACTGTCTCTCTCTCTCTCAAGGTTGCATATGGAGGGGTAGGAAGAGGCGGAGACCGTGTCCGACGTGGGAGGCTGCGCGGAAAATCTCTCTGAGAGTCTGAGCAGATCCGCTGCGTGTGCTTCGGACCTACAGCAGCACTGGAGCCAGTCAAGGTATGTACCTGACCCGAAAGATATCCATTGGATATGGCATTTCCAAGGTTACTTCGAAGTACGGAGTACTTGGAAGTACAGTAGCTAGGGATGGGATGGGGTCAGTGACAATGGAGGCACTCTGGTAGGCTGTCGGATCTTGGTACTTGTACCGCTGCATCAACATCATCAACTATGTATCAAAATGAAGCCTTCCATATGCTCAACCCGACATCACTGTACTGGACAGCACATGATTCTAGTCTAGGTCGTACTCCGTACCTAGGTAAGAAGTGGGTAAATGTCCCAGAGATCGAGACTGGAGATCATCACTCAGAGGCTAACACTTGATATGTACGAAGCAGCTCTTGCATTGAACAAGGGACCTGGCGTTGGCTCCATCAACATAGACCCGACCCTAGACAAATACTGTACAGTATGTGTATCTGCTTTCTGGCCTCACATCCTGTGACGGTCGTTGGTCCATAGGCTCCTGTACCTCGTGTGGCTGGAGGGGAGGGAGGGGGGTTGCATGGAAAGCTCTTCAGTTGTGCAGAAAAGGCTCATACTTGTAGCATCTGCTGCAATTACCGCACTGCAAACTCCTCAATTGAGGTCGTGTGCATCCGAAAACCCTGCAGAGTTCATCTCAGCTCTCCAGACAACAGCAGACAGAGGTAGGGTCCGGCAGGAGTCAAGAGACGATGCAAAGATTTTCCTCCGTATGTGTGCCTCAATAATAGAATAGTTCTTTGCTTCTTTGAAAGAGCGACCGAGGCTGGCCAACAACGATGGGGAAAATCGCTTTGTTGAACTTCAACCTCCACGGGGATGCGGCGGCTGAGGTGTACGAAGTACGAAGTAGAATGCGCTTGTGTCTGTGTTCTCTCTCACTCTTTCTCCACGCCGCCGCTTCCACTCCCGCTACGCTGCCTTTTGACGGAGCTAGTTACCCCTGTCAAAGGTGGGTCCATTCCCTCTTTTAGCGACACTGCCCCCCATTTCTTATCGTCTCGTAGCAATATAAGGCAGGCCTGCACCTCAACGAGTTTTCCTTTCTTTCGCTTTTACATCCACCACCACCTGCAGCTTCGTCTGTTTGTCTTCTCAAACTCTCCAATACCACTCCCAGTTCTAGATCCAAATCCGTAAAGCAATCGCAATTATGGCGACCTCAGCGACCGTCTCCAACACGGAGAATGTAAGTTGACAGCCCACCAAAACAAAAACAATCACCCCACCCCTCCTCACCCCACCGTGCGAAGCTGACTCTGCGATAGCTTCTCAAATACTTGAAGCTCGACCAGAAGGGAAGTGCTATGGCCGAGTGAGTATCTACGGACTTATCGCGCGCGATTCACTCCTAATTTGTCCTTCAGGTACATCTGGATTGATGCCAACGGAGGTGTTCGATCTAAGTCAAAGGTGAGCCAACAATCCGACGTCGCAGGTCGCTGGTCGCAGGTCGCATACTAGCTGCCGCCATCACCGACTTTACCCCATTTCGCCCCGAAAGCTCGCACAAGCGCTAACCAATCATTGCTTTGACAGACACTCCTTAAGGTTCCAGCATCTGGCGAATTCAGTCTCGATGATCTCCCAGAGTGGAACTTCGACGGCTCTTCCACCGGTCAAGCTCCTGGCGACAACTCTGATGTTTACCTCCGACCAGTTGCCATCTTCCCCGATCCATTCCGTGGCGCTCCCAACATCTTGGTCCTTACCGAGTGCTGGGATCCCGATGGAACTCCAAACAAGTTCAACTACCGTGCTGAGTGCGCCAAGCTCATGGTTGCTCACAAGGTTCACGAGCCATGGTTTGGTTTGGAGCAAGAATACACTCTCCTCGACTTCTCCGACAGACCATACGGCTGGCCAACAAACGGTTTCCCAGGTCCTCAAGGTCCATACTACTGTGGTGTAGGTGCCGGCAAAGTCTTTTGCAGAGACATTGTCGAGGCTCACTACAAGGCTTGCTTGAATGCCGGAATCAAGATCTCTGGCACCAACGCCGAGGTCATGCCGGCTCAATGGGAGTTCCAGGTCGGTCCATGCGAGGGTATCGAGAGTCAGTGTTTGTCCTCCCATTTAGTCATACTTCAGCTGACCACAAAATCTAGTGGGTGACCACCTTTGGGTCGCACGATTCCTCCTCCACCGTATTGCTGAGGAGTTCGGCGCCAAGATCTCTTTCCACCCCAAGCCAATTCCAGGAGACTGGAACGGAGCCGGTCTTCACAGCAACTTCTCTTCCAAGGAGATGCGTGTTGAGGGCGGTATGAAGCACATCGAGGCTGCCATCAAGAAGCTTGAAGGTCGCCACAAGGAGCACATTGCTGTTTACGGAGAGGATAACACTATGCGTCTTACCGGTAGACACGAGACTGGCAGCATTGACACTTTCTCTTATGGTGTTGCCAACCGTGGTGCATCCATTCGAATTCCAAGAGAGTGTGGTGCCAAGGGTTACGGGTATTTCGAGGACAGACGACCAGCTTCAAATGCTGATCCATATCAAATCACTGGTATCATGATGGAGACGGTAAGATGTTCCCTATCCATGTACACGAAGCTCAACTAACGTGACCTAGATGTATGGCGGACTTGAAGATGTTGAGTTGAAGAAATAGATTCATAAATGCCACAGGGCTTGTACACAATCAATGGGTCGATGAATGTTACGGAATGGCGAATGGTCTCTTCCTTGCTAGCGACGGATTTTCCTTACATGGTATATCTGCATCGGATACCTTGTAAACTCACAAATTAAATACTCTCCAGATATTTTCGATCTAAGGACGAAGATTTCACAACTCTGGCAGCTCCCCACGTGCTTTCGTGACTCAAGTGTGGGATACTGTACCCTTGTAAAATCAGGATGCATCACAAGACGCAACCCCCCACGACCGCAACCCCACGATGAACAGATTTGAGGTTAAAGCACCTCATAAGCACTCTGTATTTGTAAACCACGTTTCCCATCTCATCCCAATTCTCCGTCCTCTTTCAGCCTTGTGGTCCCCGGTTTGACATCATGACGTGCATATGAAGCTCATTTCCTATTTGGGAGCCCAAGCTCGTCCCCAGAAATATTCTAAGCTTAGACCTTCCCTTCATCTCAATTCAACAACATTATGATCTGCTGCAGGTTTCGCCCGTCGGCTGTCGCGTCGCCATTACGGCGGGTTGCTCGTTCAGTATCGACGTTGCAATCTAATCCTCACATTGTACGTTGCCTACTTCAAATTTAGTATGTCTTCCATTGATGCCCAGCACAACTAATACCCGATCGCAGCACGTCTTTCCAAAGCCCGATGGCTCTAGTATCCTCTCCTTCCTATCTACCAACCCTCCCACGGAATCTCTGTCGATTGGTAGCACTACCCAAGTTCCTCCAACCACCGATTCCTTGACCTCGAACGCCAAATTTCTCACCATCCTCAACGACGTGTTGAAGAAACACGCCAGTCAAGACCCGATCGTTCAAGGTCAAGCAGCAGCATTTGCTTCGACTTCTGGCTCTGCCCTCGGCTCAGGTGGTATGTTCTTTCCTCAACAACGGAAAAAGACACCAAGAGCTGGAGGCGGCGGTGGAGCTGGGGGCGATGGTGCTGGAGGTGCTAGTTCACAAGGTGGCGCTGGAGGAGGTGGAAGGGGAGGCTGGTTGCATGTCAGTGATGCCAGGGCGCCGCCTGATTATGGACGAATTGCGTGGCCGGAGGACATTTTTGGGAGTCTAGAGGTTGATGGGAGAGGAGACTTTGTGCAAGGAGACGATGGAACTTTGGGGAATTGGCAAAGCAGCGGCAGTTATCGAGTCATCACGAGAGAGGGGATGTGAGTTTACTCTCCATTTTCTGATTTTGGGAGCATGCTGTGTGAGGTTATACTCGAAGATACTAACGACGATTTGACCCAGACTTGTCTTGAGCGACTACATTCGGGGGAAGCTCGTCGAGAGACTACAAGAAGAAGAAAGGAGGGGGGGGATTTGAAATACTTCTCGTTTGGGAGTTTATCGTTTCGTCGTGTACCATCAAGGATCTCCACTTACTTTACACCACGAGTATCGCTCGCAGATCTGTGCCCGAGGAGCCCATTACAGGAAGTGCCGGAAATTGGGAGGTGCACGCTCCCTGAGATACCATTTGATGCGTCCCATTGCCAATGGAGTCGGGCAAAATCAGCAGGATTGTGTTCCAAAGGTGGTTTTAGTCGGGTGTTGGCGGTCTGCAGCAACACATGTGCTTCTAGACAAAGGATCATTACTTCTGGATACACTGCGCATACTCGGAGAATATAGAACTCAAATAGTTAGGTATACAGCATAGATGATCGTGAATGCCAGAGCACGGATGGGCGATTCACTCGTCCCCGTCCTGTGTCGGAATTGATTTTACTCATTGACCTCATGCCACCCCACAATCAGTGTGGACTCGCTTCGAGCTGCCGGGCGATAGTGTACTTGTACCGGAATCGAGAACTGCTTGCGAGACAGACCACCAACCTTCAACCTTCCACCTTCAAAGCTCACGCTCTCCCTGCAATAATTTCATCCTTACAGCAACACTATATGAACTTGAACTCGACCTCTGGAACCCTTCTTCTTCCACTTCAGAACGATATCAAAAGCTTCGTGGTTTCCTAGACCCGCTCAAACATCAACGCTTGTTTCGCCAGCTGTTCGCACATTTTACCCTGCACACATCTTTGGTGGGGCAGCGCGGCAGCGTATCATCTCCAGACGCAGAGGCACCCGGCATCTCTCCAAGATCAACATTTGAATCGACCAGCTGGACATGATGCCTCACGGTGCCGCCTACGATGATGGTGAGCTCGAGATATCTCTGGCACCATCTGCCAATCGACGCGCGAACAATAAACCTCCTGATGCCTCAACCCGACGAGCTCCCAATGGCAACAATCACAGATCTGTCGAGCCTGTTCCACAGAAGAAGGCAGAGCAACGTATTGGCGCGTATCATATCATCAGAACACTTGGAGAAGGCTCTTTCGGCAAGGTCAAGCTAGCTACCCATCGGATTACGAACCAACAGGTTGCTCTCAAGATTATTGCCAGGAAGAAGCTCATTAGTCGTGACATGGCCGGTCGGGTCGAACGGGAAATAGAGTATCTACAATTACTTCGACACCCGCATATTATCAAGCTGTAAGTAGTGCCATAGGGCATGAACTTGTTATATGAAAGCTGATCTCAACTTTGCAGATATACAGTCATCAAGACACCAATGGAAATCATCATGGTACTCGAGTACGCCGGCGGTGAGCTTTTCGATTACATTGTCCAGAATGGGAAGATGAAGGAAGACGAAGCAAGGAGATTCTTCCAGCAGATTATATGCGCAGTCGAATACTGCCACAGACACAAGATTGTTCATAGAGATTTGAAGCCGGAAAATCTACTTCTAGATGAGAACTTGAACGTCAAGATCGCCGACTTTGGCCTTAGCAACATTATGACAGACGGAAATTTCTTGAAAACTAGCTGTGGAAGTCCTAATTATGCCGCACCCGAAGTCATCAATGGGAAATTATATGCAGGCCCTGAGGTCGATGTGTGGAGTTGTGGGGTCATTCTCTATGTGCTTCTCGTAGGAAGGTTACCTTTCGACGATGAACACATCCCGTCATTGTTTGCCAAGATTGCCAAAGGTCAATACGTCGTTCCAAATTATATGAGTTCTGGTGCTGCTGCTCTCATCAAGAAGATGCTGGCCGTCAATCCTGTCCACCGTGCTACCATCGATGACATACGAATGGATCCGTGGTTCGTCAAAAACCTGCCAGCCTACCTGCAACCACCCGTGGAAGAGTTCATCGATACTGGTGTGGATCCAACAAAAGCAATAACTCCAAAGAATATTGCACCTCATGCCAGTCCAGCCGTGCAAGAAAAGTTACACGACCAAGTCACAGAGAAGATCAGTAAGACAATGGGTTACGGAATCAAGGATGTTCAAGAAGCGCTGGCTGCTGAGGAGCCGTCTGCAATCAAGGATGCCTATTTGATCGTGAGAGAGAACAAATTGATGCAAGCAAATCGTAAGCATGGTTCAGTTTCGACTAAGGAGTGTGATTCGGTCGTTTTAAGGCATGCTCAAAAGGCTGCCTCGGGTTATCTGCGCAATGAGGTTTTGATCGACCATACTGACAAGAGAACAGCAAATTTATCAGATGACAATGGAAAGCTGTTGTTCCAAGTCCCATCCCCACCCGCCTGGAATGACGGGATCAAGCTTGACAGTGTCATTTCAGCACCTGCGTCACCAGTGGTGAAATCTCCATCCCCCGGAGAAGAGAAGTCCCCACCGGTATCTCGACCAAGCCCTCTACTAGATGCCGTTTCTCCTCGATCGTCCAGCTCCATTGGAACCGACAGATCAATCCGACCTTATGTCAGCAAGATAGGGATTCTCCCTAGCAGTCTGCCTTCTTACCATTGCGACTATATGGAAGCCCGCAAGAACGGAAGGCAAGCTGGTGAACCTTTGTCAACTACTCACTCAGAGGATCACGAGCCCCACGAGCAGACTGATGCAGAGAAAGCGGAGACAGCTCGTAGATTGAATCCTCATTCGCGTAGCCAACTCAAACTTGATGAAGCAAGTAAACGACCTGCTGGAATGACTCCAGTTCCGCAGAAGAAGTCAAAGCCAACAAAGTGGCAATTCGGTATTCGATCCCGAAATCAACCCTTGGAAGCCATCGGGTGCATATACCGCGCTTTACAAAAACTTGGAGCCCAATGGGTGATTGACGAGGACTGGGAGGCAACTCGAGGAGAAGGTGACGGAGAAGAGAGGTAAATCAATATCGTCTCGTGCGACACAGCTGGACTAACCGCAATGACAGCTTCGGATCGAATGGAAGTGGTGCCTCTTTGCACCATGCAGAATCTATGTCAAATCATGATGGCGCTGGAAACTTGAGATTTAACAAAGTCGATCCGAGTTCCAAGTACAAACTTCCAGCAGATCCGTGGGTCCTTCGCGTTCGCTGGCGTAAAGATGGTATGTATTGTCCAAGAGTCAGCCTTTTCTGGAACAAACTACTCACACCCACCCCACAGACCTACGAAGCCAATCCGTAGCTTCTCTAGCCAGCGCAGCTGGATCTCCGCCCTGTCAAGACCTTGCCTCACCGCCCAAAAGCGCGACCCTGAAGCCTAGCGAGCCCATCGACAATGTAATCATGCATCTCGATATCCAGCTCTACGAAATGGACGTTGGAGTTTATCTCGTCGACTTTAAGTGTGCTGGTTACGAGACTGCAGAGGGCATGCTACTCGAAGAGAAGGATGTCACCTCCCCCTTCCCTTTCCTCGACCTAGCCTCAAAACTCATCATCCAGCTCGCGGAAGCCGACTAAATATGAAGGAAAAAGTTTAAGGGAAAACGATATGACTCAACGCGGCGTTTATTGGAATGATATTTACAGCAGGGAAACTTTTCGTCGCATTCAGTTCGGATATCTGCCAGAAACTAGGCTAGCTCGGGACAGTTATCTTCCTTAGGGCAGGAGGGGGGGAGGGAGGAAGGAAATCGAGCATCAGCGTGAGGATAGGAACCTGGCAAATGGTTTCAGGCAGGCAATTTCCCTTTTTGTGATTTTTGAAGGGCCCTCGAATTTTTCTGACAGCGAATGGCGTTTTTATAGTTTACCCCATCACCGAAGTGTGTTCTTTTTTGTTATTCACCCCGAGAACTCTCGTACGACGGGATTTGTTTGAATACCCCGGATGATGAATGCACCAGCTAGCTAGTATATTCAATTGGAGAATTTTTCTCTCTCGCATGTCGTATGTTTCGAAGATGGTTAGAGACCTTGGTGCAGTGATGTTCTTGGATGGATAAGTGTGAGTGACATGTGATGTGGTACGCGCCATTCCAGGTTTGTGGTGTTCATGAATGCCACATGGTACTAACAAATGCTACGATATAATCCTCTTCCCACACCCCTTCATCTCGACGCTGCCTAGATATATATTTATCCAGGCCCTCAAATCCATCACTTCTAATCTCACCCACTTTACCTTTCCTCCCTTCCTTTTTTTTCAAGTACCACAAAACATCTCATCCCCCCTCCCAGGATCAAAACCCGTCGATCAAGACGCGATATGACATATTCCCATGTCTCGATTTCCTATCTAGGCCTGCTCAGGTGGGATGATCGCATGAGATCTGAGATTCTAAATCTGCTTGTCGGAGTTGGGTTGTTGCGCTGTGGTGCTGAGAATAGGAGGAAGAGTGGTTATAAGCAGTATAGCATATTACGTATGTGGATGGTTGTGAGTATTATAGAGTGTATGTACAGTACATGAAGGTAGATTATCCATGACCGTTAGTTGTATCCGTCACATGGTATTTAGTGCAGATATCATAATGTTATAATATAACACAGCTGCATATATTTTCCTCTTCGCCGTTACTACGACTTGGAGATTTTTCTTTGGCTGCTGGTATGATTAATCTCGCACTTTGATCTGGCTGCGTTTTTATAATCTCGTCGCTATAGCTAGCTATCGTTTGGGGTCATATTGAGCTTGTGATTGCGGTTTTCGGAGGGTGTATCCGGTGACGCTAAGCTTCGCGACTAGACTACAGGTTTTTAGCTTTTGCAGTCTGGGTGGACTTTAGCGCTGTAAAAATGGGTTGTGTGTTGGCCAGCTTGCTTGGAGGAGATGGTGATTTATAAGGATTAGATGGGACGTTGGGGAATGGACAGGGATGGTTATTTATATGGTATGTCTACGTGTTAATAGCGATATATAAGTGTCACGCAACTGTATACTAGGGAGAACGATTTTGTATTGTTTTTTTTTCGAACTCCTAAGTATAAGGGAGAAGATGTTGTTTTCTTATCAAATTAACCGCTATAGTATAGTAAAAACAAAAACTACTCAAGTCAACGTATATCCCTTGTAAAATATCTCCACTTATATCCTCCTAATCGCAATTCATACCATATCCTCACTACTTTAAAAATCAGGTAAGCGAAGTGGATATATTACTTAGCGACGTATAAAGAATTTACCAGCTCGCTTAGTCTGACAATCCTCAGATTCAATTGAGGAAAAGATTTCAACGGCTAAGGTGGCTATCACGCTCTCCAGGGCACTATTTTGGGAAAGTTAAGTATATGGGAAGGGAGATTGTGAAAATGGTATTATGTAGCGAGCTATACAGTAGTAGTCCGTGGTTTTTACCTTGCTAAACTACTAGACCCTTAACTATGCGACTTTAACGCCTCCGCTTGGAGTTGAGCAATATAAAGTTTTAAGTTATTTAAAATATATATATATATATATATATATTTTTTTACAAGAGTGTGGTTTATCAGGTCTATCGCTTCGCAAAGATACCTGTATAGGATATATTAGAGGCTGGTAGGCTGCGGCAGAGTATAATCCAAGTTAATTATGCTGATGGCTGTGTATACTGTAGAGCCAAAAAACATAGACTGCGACTGCAGGGCTTGTAATAGTAGAAGTAGATAGAGATGATAATTTGTTCTGAGTTGTCCTTGCCCGAGGTGAACTATCCGAGGTGAACCATCCGAGGTAAACCATCCGAGGTGAGCCATCCGAGGTGAACTATCCGAGAGTTTGAATTAGGATAGGCAGTCACCGCCTTTCTCCTTAAAGCTTTCTGACAGGAAAGGAAAACGTTTAGGAACGTAGCAGAAGGTACTAATTTAGGTCTATAAGAATACAATTAGGATTAGGGAGTTGTGCTTGAATACGAGATTAGCTTTGCCTTGGGGTATCACGGACTTCCTAACACTAGAATTTATACTTATGTAGATATACTAGTATCTAATATGAATTACCCCTCTATCTAATAAAAGCTCTCATTTCATTTCAATCTACATCTTATTCTAAAGACCTCTAGAATACCTATTCAATCCACAGATTAATTCGATAGGACGAAATGTATACCATCGAATTTCGTCTAAAGTAGGGATATACGAAAACTTTTAGATCGGCAGATCTGCCGAAAAGGTTACCTGGTAGTATTAGTTATCTAGAAAAGTCATGTTCAGAATACAAAGATACCGGTTTCAGAGGGATAGGACAATATCGCGGGCTAGTGTCGCGTGCTGTGAACATGGCGATAGGTGGATCGACGTTGTATTCGTTGAATATAAGGAAAGACTATAGAAGGTTTTGTTGGGGTTTAGGGCCCGCGATTATTTGACATCTTTTGAATACAGATAATCCTGAGATCGCGCTCTGAAAACTATAGGACTGTACGCTAGGTCTTTAACATATAGGCGGGCGTCCTGGTTTAGTGTGATTTACACCAAGGTGTCATTGTAGTGTTTCTGGCGATATGACAGCTGTTGACATAGGAGCACTGATCCTACGGAGTCAGAGATATCAAGTCAAGCAAAAGTATCAACGAGGCCACAGCAGAAGTGGGATTAAATGTCATCAGGGTACGAAAAGTACTCCCAATCTACATCATTTACGACTTTGCAGTAATGTCGAGACGAATTACTAAAAAGGCGACTGCAGTTCAACAATCTACAATGTGCTCTTATCGTAATTGCAGAGGCATAGGATGTGGGATCTAAGAAATCAGCACGGAAGTGTTTGCAAGGAGTTGTGAGCTGGACGCTTGCTGCAGCGCCTGTGTTTGAACGTCGCTGTGTAAGTGTTCTGCTCGCCAAAAATGCCTAATGTGCACACAATGGCTGTAGCTTTTAATTTGAGAGAAGGAGTAACCTGCGCGAGGGTAAACTAGTTCATGTATGGTAATTCAAGTGCCGCAAGTCGAGTATCGGAGTTTGAATGTCGCATTGAGGCGTCGCAACTTCTCAAAAACGTGGGAGTGCCGTGTTGATCGGCGTCCGCCATCGACATGTGTCTCGTTGACTCGATCAAGAGCGCAAGTCGCAATGATGGCAGCGCGTCTCGAAGAAAGAGCGAGTCGAGATGTCATGTTTAAATTGTGAGCCCCTACTGCGGAAAGATACGCTTCATTCGAGGATGACTGACTGACATGGCGAATCGTTCCTTCGTCTAAGATATGACCAGCTAACTTGCCACCAGCTTAAAGCCAAATATGTCTGTCCTCACAGCTCGGCAAATGATTGATGATAGGACTGGATGGGAGATTCGGCATTCTTGTTCTAATAGCGGGAGTGTGTCTTCGTACTGGTATTTCTATACGTAACATTAGCTG
Organism: Chaetoscypha palmicola; assembly: GCA_003988945.1. Lineage (NCBI taxonomy): Eukaryota > Fungi > Ascomycota > Leotiomycetes > Helotiales > Helotiaceae > Chaetoscypha > Chaetoscypha palmicola. Next base: position 5,031 of record QYAH01000005.1, on the reverse strand, counting down.
GTTTATTTACATAGCCCTGATCCGAGCGCTACCAATGAAGAAGATGGATTGAATGAAGACGTGCCAAGACTAGAAGAGAAGCATAAAATGTATCCCTTGCCTCATCGTGCTGAGGTTATAAGTGAAAGTTGCGCAAAGCTAGAGTCTTTCCTAGAAATTATCGGTTCGAGATTCGCAATTTAATATGTACTACAAGTAAGTGAAGCCCTTAGAATGCGAGACTACAATTCCACAGTGATTCTGTACTAGCCTGAAAAGGAGCAGTCTTTATCATTAAAGTATTACACTGTCATGATGGGCTACTCAAGTGTGCCGGCTGGCGAAGGGCTAAGCGAGGTTATCGAAGGTCGAAAGCCAGCATGATATATGTCTGTAAAATTAAGTATCCCTATCTGAATAGATCGAGAATATGACGGAGAGTATGGAGTTTCAATGACAACTAATTATTCTTCTATAAAGCTTGGACTTACATTCAGGTTATCCCTATGCGAATGAGTTCTCTTCGAGAGCTTTGACTGTGACGGAGTGAGGCTCCACATGTTGTAATGGGAGAGCCGCAGGGAATATGGAACGCCGAAAAGCAAATAATATTCACCGACCTGTTCGAAGTCGTGGAATAACCGGAGTAAAAAACACCCCGTGTGATTCTAATGGCCGAACCAAGTTGCCCAAACATCTACTTTACGCTTGCAAAGAGCCGGCAGCTGGCAGTAAAAGAACGACAACGACAAGTCATTCTTTTGAATGCTCGAGTCAAGCCTCATGTCTCATAGCTTCCAAGTCTACACGGGTAACCGAATTGCCGGCGAACTCGCAGCTCCTCCTAATAAGTGATGACGTATTGCGATTCCACAGTCCTTGAACGAAGTTGATCAATGTCATGGGCTTCTATAGCACTATCAGAAAAAGCAAGAGCGCTCATTTTCTCGGGCTGAAATGCGTTGGAAGTAAGGGTGCTCAAAACAGATCGTGATCCTCCACGCGCACAGTGAGACAAAACGAAAGCCGTTGTCACAACAAAAAGCCATCAGGAAATCTGATGCCTCAATCTGCAACCGAGAAAACTTCCAGCGAAAGTCTAAGCGATGCACCATCACGATGATACCAAAGACAGAGCGCTCTCACGAGAGCCAGCCATCACATTTCCCAATCCAATAAGGAAACATCCGAACATGAATTTCAAAGCCATCTTCCGCCTCGCCGTCATAACGACCTGTCGAATATTGACTTCAACCCATCGTGGATAGTTTACCACCACGTGTCTTACATGTGGAACAACCTTCATCATCGACCATCGTGTTGAGCAATCGCCCGGGAATCGCCGTAACGTAGAACGAGGCGTACTGTGTCCAGCTACGCACATCTTGGTCAACCACACTCGGATAAGGGAGGACCGATCAAAAAGGAATGGAGACGCGAAGGTAGGACTGAGGCCTTTGTCGTTGCGAGGCGCTTGATTGGAGATATGGAACATAGACACGAGTACGACTTCTTCTAGAATTCGGAGTTGTATTCGAGACATGCAGACGGCTGAATCGTGATGTTTACAGGTGGTAGCAGGGATTCACCTCGTGGAAATGAGATTGAGTATGATCGATCGACACGAGGACATTTGATGGCGTTGAGAATGTGCATGGCTGAGGTATTCGAGGCGAATTGGTGTGTGTACTGAGACATAGAAGAACACCTGAATCTGAGCGACTTAACGACAGCTCGGTTACATGAGTGCTTATTGAGCTTCAGCCTCTCTCTTGAGTTTCCAGAAGACATAATCTGAGAATATCCTTACGTGTTGCCCTAGACATAGCTAGGAAACTCTCCAGCATTAGTCTCTCTTTTGTGTTCTGTCATTATATATTTCCGACATGATCAATGACTATGGAGTATGCGACAATGGTATCTGGGTATTTCCCGTGTGTGAAACAAGTGCATTTGAGACATAGAAACGTACTTCGAAGTAAGACTAGGGATAGCGAACCAGCAAAAGAAATTCGTTCGCCTCATATCCAATTATAGTAATGCAATGTCTTCAGATACGCGTGAGCAAGGACGAGTGTGGTGTAGATAAAAAGCAAGTATAATCCAATTCCCTCGGATCGACGATTGAAGATCTTTAACCAATAAGAGCAACCGAGCAATTGCCCGAAATTCGGATGTGAGAAAAGAAAGAAAAAGCTTGGGCATTCGGACGGAAACGCGGATATCTACGGACCGTGCCTTCGCGTGCTACAGTTCTGAGATTCTACGCTTGGGCTCTCGGCTTTTCGTGATACTGTATGTGGCAGGTAGTACTGTATATGATTCGACCAACCAATTGAATGATAACAAAGACTATGCTTGGTATAGCCCTGAGTTTCGCCAAAGCTGTTGTGATTTGTTGATAAGATCGGGTGCGCCAACATGAGGATGATTCGCGGCAGCTTGGAGACTTCAAGTCATCATAACCCTCACTGTAATCCTTTTATGATATGGATTGTATGAAGTCAAGTTACCGCACGGCCAATGGATTTCCGGGAAAGAGTGATGGGCAAGTCCTGTTGGAAATGCGTTTGGCCTGAACTCATGTTTCGACACACTTGGACGTATAAGAGGCGCTAAGCTAGATTGGAAATTTTCCCGACAGATACATCTGCAAAAAGTCAGAAACAAGAACATGCTAGGGTTCAGAATGCCGATGAGCGCTCAGACGATGAATTGCACCTCTCTTTCCGCTTCGGAAGAAAGGTCATCAACGTTGCCCAAATAATCCTTGAATTGTATCCAAGCACACCGGAATCCTGATATTGGAACCTGGGGCATGCATGCGGGCCTAGTAACCTGAGATTACGGAGGTACATGTGTTATATTTTCTTCCCTGCCCATGTCGGCACTATTGAAAACCCTAGTATTCCTAACTCGAAAAGGCTAGTAGCGGATCTCTCAGGGAGTTCACGGACAGCTCATTTTAGAAAATATAACACATGTACCTCCGTACTAGGGGGTGAATCTTGGTAGCAACATGGTTCTCTTTCCACGATGAAAAACAACCACATTAGGCACATTCCAGAGAGCGGACGCAATCACTGAAAGATGTATGCTAGACGAAATACAACAACGTCAAGTTCAGATGACTTCGAAGTACTTTGTACAGTATGTTACCGGATGAAGTCAGCAATGGATGGTCGAGAGAGGAATTGCGAGGGGCTGCGGGGCAATAAATCCTAGAAAACGTGAGAGTGGGACGGAGGTTGACAATAATGCAGAAACCCTTGTAGAAGTAACGCCTACTGTACTGTATGTCGAGAGAGAAGCGCTAGCAAGGACTTATGGGTCGTTGTGGCTCCCCGGCGCTCTCTAAAGAGCTTGAAACGTCTGGGAGATTGATCTTGATGATAAAATGATCGTGCAAAGATAGCGAAATGCGCAGATAAAACAGAACATCAAACATCAAACAAGTCTCCCGCTGCTCATTATGTTTCGAGAATCGAGAGACTTCAAATCGAAGTACTTCGAAGTATCTAAGGTAATGAGGTGCTTTCAAGATCTGTGCCATGTGGGCTCCAAAATGATAGAAAACAGTGCGGCTTGCCCTTGGTAAAATCCACATAAACTTCATTCAAGCGGCACTTGAGTATGGAAAGTTGAGCCCTAGGAAGTGGGAAATTTTGATCTTCTCCCTAAGCGTCTCAGCAACTAGTCGATATACGGAGTACTGTACTGTACGGAGTACTGATCGGTCCCGGAAGCATAGATTTCGTAGCCCGTTGACAAGGTACTGTCGAGCGAATTTCCACTTCCAGGTTTTCCAGAATTGTTCCTTGACGCTTGGTGGACATGGTAGGACCGGAACAGTACTGTAATCTTATCTCAGACATTAAATACTGTGCAGCTTTGTACTTGTACTTCGAAGTACTTCGAAGATGCATCGTTTAGCGGCTGAGCAACTGACCTACTGTATGTCCTTCTTGGTGGTAGAATGATGATGGTTTGCTACAACTTTAGCTTTGCAAAGTGATGCATCATACTGTACTGACATTTGCATGCCTGCAGCGGAAGGTGAAAGACAAAACCCGGAAACATGTACTGTACTGTACGGTACCGACGGAAGGGATCCATCTCAATACTTTGAAGTACAACAAGCACAGAAACCAGCGTCCGCCAAGAAATCGGTCTCGGACCTACGGCATATAATTTCGCGTAGTGCTCCACCCAAAATAGATGTTCCAACCCCTATACACATTTTTTGCTCTGTACGGAGTATCGTAATATTCAATTCAAGCCATTGTGAGGTTATTAATACTCGTTTATATAGTCAATATGGCTCCTAGGCTAAGATCTGACGGCGCCTAGAGACTCGATTTACTACTAAGGGAAGAGCTTGAGCTAAACAACTACATTCTTGCCAATTACTTCAATTATAGTGTTAAGACTATTACTAAGCGCCGTAGGAAGTTATAAATTCAATTAGTATTAGGACTTCCTAATTCTATTTATTCTAGTAGACGTCCTAGGGTTATAATAAGGCTAATTTAAGAGTTTGTCTAAGAGCTATATAACTACGATCCTGACCTATATAGGGACAAGGTTATAGAGTTTATTTACCTCGAATTCGGCATCCTCCTTAGAGTAACGACTATTAAATTAATCCTCGATCGTATTAAATATACTCGTAAAGTTAAAACCTTTAGAGTAACGTAGTGTAAGAATCGTTCTTATTATAATATTAAGCTTACCTGATTATAAAGCTTATATACTAAACCTTATATATAAGAACCTTATATATAAGACTAAATACTAAAACCCCTCCTAATAGAATACCGGGACCTCTCCTTATAAGATCCGAGTACCGAGTACCGGAACCCTATATTCTCTATATTACAAGGAACTGAAGCCCGGATATCTAAAACCCCTCCTTATAAGATTCGAGAGCTATAGTAAACCTTACTCGGGTTATAACCGAATACTAAGAGCCCCTTATAGGATTAGAGACTATATAAGAGCCCCTTATAGGATTAGAGACATATAGTATAAGGAGGCCCTTATATATAGAAA